>JAHHZJ010002521.1:0-55832 GCA_021437245.1 Aegilops speltoides
CATCCACATCGCCAACAGTCCTTCCTCCTTGGCGTAAGTTGCGAAACTCACGCTTCTTCATGGCCATAGCTCCTGCTGAAACATGGGTGGTGCGGAAAGCTTGCTGGCTGATCCCATGTGGCGGTGTCTCTGGGTAAGTGGCTGTGAAATTGTCCCACCATGTTTTGCGGGTCCGTCTGGTGATGTGCGACAAACTTCACCTTCTCACCATCATGCATCCTGCGGTGGTTAACTCCCTTCCTATCTTGCGGGCCAATCATACTGCTACATTCGCTCGATGCTCTTTGGAATACACCGGCGGATTTAGCCTAAGGAAACGAGTCAAGTGATCCACAGGTGGTGGTGGTGGTGGGTTGTTGTTGTTGTTGCCTTGGTTCTGCACCAACGTCTGAATCAAAGTATTCTGCTACTGAATCAACTGAGTGATCTCTGGCGGGAAAACAAACTCGGGGTCGTGTCTCGGAGGCATCTGAGGGGTTTAGAAAAGACGAGAATTAAGAATAGAATGAGGTCTAAAGAGAAAATACTACCCAAATGCTCATGAGACAAATGCACACAAATCCCTTCATTCACTCAAACAAAGGGCATACAACGGTCTAAACTATCGCAAAAGTGCGTGTACTATAATGTTTACATGGAGGGAATACTACTAATGTATGGTGGTCATCTATTAATTTGAACCGGTGGAAGCCTCCATGATGTCTGCTCCAGCTTCGTCTTCAAAGTCGGGTTCGCTTGGATCCGAATCGGTGTCGTCGATGATGATGTAGTTGCTCGGACAGTCGACGCACTTGTCTTCATTCTTGAGCTCCAACTTCTTCTTGAGTTCCGCAATTTCGCACTTGAGATCGCTATTTTGCCTTGCTAGGGCTACAATATCGTCCATGTATTCCTTGCGTTTAGACTTCATCTCTCCTTCAAGTTCGATGATCCTTCCCTTCGCATTCTTCAACTCTATCATATCATTGCACATCTGGTTCTCCTGGCGTCGAATGTGCTGGTTTAACTCCTGGATGAAAGCTGCAATGGATCTATCCTTCTTGGTGCTGACTATCTCCCAATCTTCATTCCGGCGTCCGCAAATCTGGTAGATATTGTCCTTCAGTTCTTCTTGATAAGCTTCTCCAATGCGTCCCATGGTGATATGAGCTGCCATGCTCTTTCCCAGACTCCAGGTTGGTGCACTGAAAATACTATCTATGGGCTTCGTGATTGGCGCGAATGTTCTTCCTGGAACATGAGCTTGAATCTTCCAGCGCTCCTCTTCAGGCAGAGTGGCGTTGAAAGTCCCGGTGAAGCTTGTTAGTCCAATGTTCAGGTACTTGGTGACTTCCTTCAAGTGGGATCCAAAAGGTGTGCCTTCATCCGGTTGAGCGTACTTGATCTTCGCGTACGTCATCCTAAAAGAGTAGAAAAGATGAGGAGTTAGAAAATGACAAGAGATTAGTGATCTATGGCTTTAACTTAGTGGTCGTGTCCTATAGTCATCGTGTGCTCTGATACCATCTCTGTAGCGACCCGACCTCAGATGGTCAAGTCTCTATGCTCCGGTGTCATCCCTGGATCAGTAATGCTGACACCACACAATACTTCGAAGGATTTATAACAGAGTAGCAATCACACACTTATTACATCGTTTGTCCAAAAGAGGACTTATTACAATAATCATGGCTTAAGGCCATCTAATAACGATAACAGCAGAAGACTTGGAAGATAAGTGAGTCCATCAACTCCACGGCGTCACGAGTATAGAACCACGACCTAAAAGCACCTTACTGTAAATGCGAAAAGTCGCAATATGAAAGTTGCAGCCCAAAAGCGGGTGACACATGGAATATCTTTGGCAATGTAACACATAGAGAGTAATGAATGATAAGCCTATACTACATGCATATTTGGCTGGTGGAAAAGCTCTATGGTTACAGTTTTTGCATAAAGCCAGTTTTTCCCTACTACAAAGGAATAAATTTGTTTAACTATCATGGTGGTTGTTAAACATTGAGAATGGTTGACATCATCCTCAATCCCAATTAAAAAGTACTCATTAACAAACCCATCAATATTAAATTAAAGTAACATGTTGAGATACAAATGATATTCAAGTACTAGATACTCAAGATGTCCATAACCGGGGACACGGCTAATCATGATTAGTTTGTACACTCTGCAGAGGTTTGCGCACTTTTCCCCACAAGACTCGATCGCCTCCGTTTGGTTTCTCGCACTACATGGTGTTTGAGAAACGGATGACCGAGACACAGTCTTTCAGAAGCACTAGCACCTTACGATGGGTGGACCCGTACACCTACATCCCCTACATCTGCTAGTCCACCACTATAAGAGTTTGCACGACTTAGTCAACTATGCCAGAGCCCATAATGGCTTGTGGCTGCACACGTAAGTCACTAGTATGAATTATCTTATGATCCCTTTGAGCCTGGGTGGCGGTCCATAGGAAAATCACACGGTCACTCCGGGATTTCCAAAAAAACAGGCAAGTCCTGGTAACTCTAGGTGCCTCAATCCACCCAAATGTGTATTTAAGTTGCCACCTTAGATAAACCATTAATTAACAATCTCACATCTGTCATGGATATTCACTCACCCAATCCACGTCTACTAGCATAGCATGGCATAATAAGCAAACATAGAAGTAACTCCCAAAGGTTTCATAAGTAAAACAGGTAATAGGTACTACCTCATCTACTTCCCATCCCACAATTTAATTAGATCCTAATCATGCAATATTTGAGGATTGATCTAATGCATAAAAACTGGGTAGTAGAAAAAGTATGATCAAGTGTTACTTGCCTTGCTGATGATCCGTGAAACCTAGAGATTCGAAGTAACAAGCGGCGTGCTCCGGGTGATCTATCGCAGACAAACAACAAGCATACAATAAGTACTCATCTAATGCACAGGTAAAACTCGAATGAAAGACCGGACCAGAAAGTCCAACTTAAGAACCCTGGTTGCAAAAGAATCGAATCGAATAAAGCAACGAAAATCAAACGGCGAGAGAAAACAACTCAGTTCTAGCTATTTGAAACAAGGTCAAATTTTACAGTAGCAAAACTTGGTTCAAGTTGATTAGTCGGAACGGCGGTTTCGAAACGAAACTCCAGGCGCTTGAATCACCTGATTCCGATAAACGAGCGAGAATATAAACTAGAAAGAAGATCGGATCTGAAATCGCTATCAGAAAAATAGCGGAATAAATCCGATTTAAAAGAAAACGACGAACGGTCAAACGAACGGAGGTTCGTTAACCAAGGCTAACCGGTGATCATGTTCGTTGATACGAACGGTCCGGCGAACGCTCGCTAAACAAAACTGGAAAGAAAAACCGGCGAGAAAAACCGATCTAGGGTTTCGGAAAAGCAAACCGAAACGAAAACCGATCTAGAAAACGGAGCAGTTTCTGAGAAAAACTGAACGAGGAATAGGTGGACTTGGCGTGGGGCTAGTACCAAGAGGCGAGGGGCTCGGAGGCAGCGGCGTTAGGCGGCGGCGGCACTTGGCGGCGGCGGTGGCAAGCGGCGGCTGGTGCGGGCGGCGGCGGCGGCGCGGCGGCGGTCGTGGTGGTCTTCGCTTGCTGTTGCGAGAGGAGGGTTTTGGTTTGATGTTTAGAGGGGTGTCGGTGTCAAAACCGGCGGATCTCGGGTAGGGGTCCCGACGTGCGTCTAGGCAGATGGTAACAGGAGGCGAGGGACACGATGTTTTACCTGTGTTGGGCCCTCTCGATGGAGGTAAAACCCACGTCCTGCTTGATTAATATTGATGATATGGGTAGTACAAGAGTGGATCTACCACGAGATCAAGAAGGCTAAACCCTAAAGCTAGCCTATGGTATGATTGTTGTAATGTATGTTGTCCTACGGACTAAAACCCTCCGGTTTATATAGACACCGGAGGAGGCTAGGGTTACACCGAGTCGGTTACAATGGTAGGAGATCTACATATCCGTATTTGCCAAGCTTGCCTTCCACGCCAAGGAAAGTCTCATCCGGACACGGGATGGAGTCTTCAATCTTGTATCTTCATAGTCTTGGAGTCCGGCGAATGATGATAGTCCGGCTGTCCGGACACCCCCTAGTCTAGGACTCCCTCAGTAGCCCCTGAACCAGGCTTCAATGACGATAAATCCGGCGCGCATAATGTTCGGCATTGCAAGGCGGGTTCCTCCCTTGAATAATCCAGAGAAGATCATGAACACCAGGATAGTGTCCGGCTCTGCAAAATAAATTCCACATTCCACCGTAGAGAGAATAAAATGCACACAAGTCCAATCTGCTGACATATTATGCGGCATGACATCACGCCACTACCAGGCTTTTACTTGAATCGTTTTTTATTATACCACCTCAGCACGTTCAGCGAAGCGGTTTCCTTGGCACGTCTTGTCGAGGCAGAGATCGTGTTCCCCTTATTCCGGGATTCTCATCAATACGTGCGTGGGTAACCCAACCGTGCCCGTCACCACGCCTCCTCTATCGAAGGTGAATCCCGAACGGTCACGGAGACAACCCTTGGTATTTTTCCCCTTTATAAGAGGACCAAGGCTCGTTCTTTTCTTCAATCTTGCATCGAATCTCCTTCTCGCTCCGGTTCCAACACCCGAGCCTCAGATTGGCGGCGGATTCTCAGCAATGTCGGCTCCGACCTCCAGGGTCGGTGGATGCCTTCCTCCGTCACGGAGGAGGACGTGTTAAAACTACGTGAGGCCAAGTACCTGTCCTACGATATTTCGCACAGGTTGCCCGCCCAAGGGCGGGCCGTGCCCTCACCCGAGCCTGGTGAGTACGTTGTCTTCGTATCCCACCTCCGTCGGGGTTTAGGCTTCCCGACGGACCCCTTCGTGAGAGGGCTTATGTTCTTCTACGGGCTGGATTTTCACGACTTGGCTCTAGAGTCCATCCTCCATATCTCCGCATTCATTATCATCTGCGAAGCCTTCCTCCGCGTCACTCCCCACTTCGGCCTGTGGCTGAAGACCTTTAGTGTGGAGCCGAAGATGATCGGGGGGCGTCAAGCGGAGTCTTGGTAGGCGGCCATAAGCGAAGGGCCGATGCCCGTGGCCGAGGGTTCCTTCAAGAGGAACTCGCTGTGGCAGCAGGAGTGGTTCTATATCACCGCTCGAAGGCGACAAGCAAAAGCCGCCGCCTTCATTCCGCCGGGACCTCCATGCCGGTGATGTCGTGGGTTGACCAAGGGCTCAAATGGGGCTGTCGAAGATGTGCCCTCATTGCGGGGCGGATTGGAGACCTCGGGCAAGGAGATCAATCTGGTCGTGGTGATGCAGGTTATGCTAATCAGGCATCTCGTGCCCTGCAAACGCCGTCCTCTCCGTCTATGGGAGTTTAACCCGGAGGGACCTCGAATTCTCCAAAACTCATTGGTGCGACACCCGTGGAGATGTACAAGTTGTTCTTGGACCGCAAGTAGCGTGTCGGAATTGACCGAGGACGCAGGCCTAGCTGCAATCGCTTGGGATACTCGGGTAAATAGCTTAGAGTGCAGTCGTTACTGTTTATCTGCTTTCGAGTTAGCCTCGACCCATTACTCTTCACAGGAGTGGGTAAGCGCGATCGAAGCGATAAGGTGTCGGCTCACCTCGAGAGGCAGGCTGGAGCCGTGCTGGTCGAGAATGTTGGAGGTCGCGCCCGTAGAAGGGGGCGATGGGGAAAATAGAGGACCTATTATTCGCCCAAAGGCGTCGAAGAGGGGGAATCAAAACCCCTCCTTCCGTGGGGAGAAGAGGACCGCCTCCGAAGATCCGAGGCCAAAGCCCTAAGCGGGGAAGAGATCTTCACCGGGGTCCGCGTCCGGGAGAATCGGACGTACAATCGTCGCTAAAGGATCAGCCCTCCGGCGAGCCGTGAGTAGGAAAAGGAGAGTTCATTAGTTAAGAAAATACCTTCATTTGTGCTTACATGGGTAACGAAATTTCTATCTTGCAGTTCGGATTTGCAGCCTTCTCGGATGAGTTCGTCTTGAGGACCTTCTTAGGAGATGATGGAGAGCGAACGCCTCCGTCTGCGCGCCGTCGAGATAGGGCATCGAGCTGAAGTATCGTCACGGAGGGTATCCCGAGTCCGTAGGGGCGGAGAGTTCGGCGCCCACTAGTATCCGGCGGGAGAACTGAAAAATCTGCTTGAGGCGTCCATCTCGAAGATCACCGTGCTTTGATCGTATGGTGATTGGAAGGATTTAAATCCGCCGAGAGCGGACTGCGCAATGCCGCTCTGAGTTCTTTGGCGAGGATTGAGGTGCATAAGAATGACGCGCACCTTTTTTGACAGTTTGTGCATAAAAGTGCGCCTGTATAGATAGTCGCCCACGAGACTCGGTAGGTTGTCGAAAGCGACAGCGTCTTTGAGGATCAAAATCTAAGTAATGAATGTCGCCGTTCCTATGCGGTGGCGGATAGTCGAGGGCTAGCGGACTAGTGGAGTTGCCGATTTAATGCGGCAACAGCGTGGCGGATCACGGACATCGCGCTTGTCAACCGGCGACTTGGCGAGTCGCAAGGTAAGTGAGTTCTCCACAGTTGCTTTATTAAGGGGCAAAGCCTTCCTATGATAAATTATATCTGTGATCTGACGCGGTGCTGCTGCTGTGGAGAGCCGGGCGAACTTGCTCAAGCTAAGGAGCAAGCCGAAGGAGTGACGCGGCTGCCTCGAGGCGGCCGAGGAGTTGAAAGCGAAAAGGCTGCACACTGCCGAAGCAAGGAAGAGATGGCCTAATTGGCGTGAAATTAAAAGATCTGCCGACCGCAATGAGGCTCTTGAAAAGGCGCTTATCGGGCGGGAAGACACTGGGAAAGGCCACCGCCGAGGCCAAGGATGCCCATTACGCAATGCGGGCTATGAAGGAGGAGCTGCGCCGGTAGGAGATATTGTGGTGGCAAGCCTTTTCTGCTCGTCGCGGTTTACGGATCAAAGTATGCTCAACTTGGCCAGCTGTGGGGTCGGAGGATCCGTATATGGACTTAAGCGGCAAGTGCGGCTGATGCCGTTGAGCACTTCCGGAGCGGAAGGATCACAAGGCGGAAGAGCTATTTTGGTCTCAATTCCATAGTCCGGATCGTTCACTTCCGTTGACGATCGGTTGGCGAATGGGCGAGCTAAATAGATTGTCCGGACTTGCCATGGCCCGACATCGTGGCTCATATGCGGCGAGAGAGGGCCAAGGCGGCGAGCTATTTCGGCTTATTGCAGCAATTTCTTGGAGCGGTGCCGCATATCGAGGAGATGAAGCGGTCGGCTGCATCGAGGAAGCGGATGGCTCTTCCCGTGTGAAGACACATTGGACGAGATGGATGCCACGCTATTGCGCCCGAGGTTCGGATGAAAGCCGGCTACCAGCGGAGCACTATTTCAGGAAGTTGTGCGTGGCGCTCGTGTAATAAGTCGCAGTGCTCAAAAATGTCACGTTCAAATGAGCGTTTTAGCTTGTAAAAGCGATGATTATGCTATAACTGCTTTTTATACTTGTGCGTCCCAAGTAGTAAAATTTCTCCTATCTGACCGTTACGTATACATTTGTATAACTTGAAAGAATGCGGTCTTGACTTCAGCCCCCACGCACAAGGTGCGGGGTGTTCATAAAAATAGCGTGTTTTCACACTTAATCCGATGTCTCGGTCTGTTAAGGTGGTGGTAGCGTAGCAAGCGAGGCAATCCGGACTATAATGCTTTATCACTTTCACTTAGCGGTGGAGTTGAGGGTGGGGCTCGATATAGCCCTTGGGGCACCACACTTCTCCAAGTTTAGGCGCGTGTGTGCCTGACCGGAAAGCGGTCCTTCGTCAGCGAAATTCTAAACATTCCGGTAGTCGATCGAGTGGTTGACCGGTCTCTCGCTATATCATGATGATCAGTTTTGGCTTTCTCTCTTGAGGTGCTCGCCAATGGCTGGGCACAATCGCAGATAGTTCTCACGGTGCGCGTTAGCCGATGATATGGAGCGTAAAGGCAGCAAAACACGAGGCGGGCAAACCCAACATTTGACCAAAGACATGATTGGAGCTGATGCATATAATGCCTAACTCGAGGCGCTAAACACTCCCTAAGGTGTTCGGTCTTTATAATAATGGGCAGAACAATGCCTAAGCCCCTAGTGTCGTGTGCGGGCATGGTCCTCTCGACGCGGCCGATGCCAAAACGTCAGGCTCTGCTTTGGTTATAGGAAGGAACCAAGGAAGAATAACAACAAGAGATAGTAAAAAAGGTTTACGCAGGGTCTTAATCTGGAAAGAATCCTCGCAACGGGTCCCTACTGCACGTCTGCGCCCGTGTCTCCGTTGTGCCGTTATCCTGGACGGGTGTGCACGTTGTTCATTTGTAAAAAGAGAGGAACTTTAGTTTGAAAACGACTCGTGCAATAAAAGGTATGTATGAAAGAAGAAATACAAATAAGTAAAGCGGGGCTCGTATGAACTCGCGGTTGTTTGTGCGCGTAGCCCCTTGTGAAGGGGTGTGCGGCTAGGGAGCCCCTAGCCTACCGATGCCGGACTCATCCATCCGTGTCCGGGTCTTTAAGTGACCCTCGCCTTTGAAATGATGCCTCGTGGACCGGGCATCTTGAGTGTAAGAGGCAGCGTAATGTGGTGCGGCGTTGAAGCGGACAAAAGCCTTCGTCCCAAGAGTGCTTGATATCCACTTTTAAATGGGACGATATGAAAGATTAGTTTCTCGCGCCGAAAGTTGTCCGGTGATCCGAACACAACTTCTAGTAATAGGGAGCTGTGCACTTGGCGTAAGGGCTGGCGTCCTCCTTTGAAGGAAGTGCGGCTGTGTCGAATTTTAGTAGGGTCTATCCCCAACTTGTGGATTGTGTTTGAATCTGCAGGTTTAAGTCGCTGCCTCATCCATCGGGACTTTAGTAAATTGTAGTCCGTCAATTATGGGCTCCAATATCGGGGCAGTCCGTCCTGCGTTTGACGCTTCAGAATAATCGGTGGTGAAAGTGATTGGTTGTGATATCCAATCTCTATGGTCTGCTGGGTTGGACCATCGCGAGGCTCTTTTTAGAAGGTGGCGCACTATTTTCCGTATTATCACATGAAGTGAGTTTCTTGCTTTGACCTCTTGTGGGAAAGTCTTTTGCTTTCGGTGCTCTGCTGGTGGGGTTTATCATCTTAGCAGCGCGCCGAGCCCCTTGTGTTTAGCGTTTAGTCGGCGGACTGTTTGAAAACCCAACAATCTCGATGGGTATGGTTTGCGGGCCTTCCGGGAAGTCTTGTGGATTTGACATATCCGACCCAAAATCTTATTTAAGTTGGACAACTCATCGTTGTCATCCTTAGAGCGGTGTTTTGTTGTTTGGCGCGAGCTTTTGAATCCGGCGTTGACTGCCGTGCTCTTTGGGCTTTTCTCTTTATTCCGGCGCTGCTCTTTTCTGCACCGTGATTTTCCATTTCCATCTCTTATCTCGGATGTACTTGGGTCGCTGGTACTGCATCTTGCTAGCCAGCTATCCTCTCCCACACAGAAGCGGGTCATGAGGCTTGTTAGCGCAGACATTGTCCTCGGTTTCTGTTGGCCAAGGTGTCTGGCAAGCCATTCGTCTCGGACATTGTGTTTAAAAGCTGCTAAGGCTTCGGCGTCCGGACAGTCGACTATTTGGTTCTTTTTGGTGAGGAACCTGTTCCAGAATTTACGTGCTGACTCTCCAGGCTGTTGAGTTATATGACTTAGATCATCTGCATCCGGAGGGCGGACATAAGTCCCTTGAAAATTTGCTCTAAACGCGTCCTCGAGCTCTTCCCCACTTCCCACAGTGTTTTCTGGGAGGCTTTTAAGCCAATGACGGGCTGGCCCTTTGAGCTTGAGGGGTAGGTATTTTATGGCGTGGAGATCATCTCCTCTGGCCATGTGTATATGTAGTATATAATCTTCTATCCAGACTCTAGGGTATGTTGTTCCATCGTAGGCCTCTATGTTTATGGGTTTAAATCCTGCTGGGAATTCATGGTCCAGCACCTCATTGGTGAAACATAGTGGGTGTGCGGCGCCCCTGTATTTGGGTGTGCCATTATCTTTGGACACTTGACGTGTTGCCTTGCTTCCTGGGGCCTTCTTCTTTGGCCCGTAAATGGACCTGGCTGGGCCATTTGTCCTTCCAGGTTCATTAGTTGGTTTATGTGCGGCGCCGCTTTCAGAATTTGGCCTGTCATCTGGCCGTCTATCCAACCAGGCAACCTCTTTATTTTTTGAATATGGGGGCTCTGTGGCCTCCTCGTCGAATTCTGGTAGCAGCTTGCGCTTTGGGTAGCTCTTTGATTGGTGGCCATTGCCGTATTTATCCGCGGTTTTGAGCACTTTGCTCCACCTCATCCTGAGTGTGTCTTCCGCTGCTTTGAGCTTCCGCTTTTCCTTCTTCAAGCTTCTTGAAGTCTTGGCGAGTCTTTTCCGAAGGTTTTACTCTCGTGGCGTGTCCGCATAGGATCGTCGATTGTCATTTTCGCCGGCCTGGACTGATTATCGACTCGTCTGTTCGGACGGTTGCTTATCTGCATGTTAAATGCGTCCACTTGTGTGCCCTGCTGTATTGCGGGGTCCTTAGGAAGCGTTGTTGTTGTCGGCGGGACTTAAAGCGGCGTCTGCGCCGCTGTTTTGGTTGTTTGTCGGCAGGTTATCTTACGCATGCCCGTTCAGTCCTCGTTATCACTCTCTTTTGGGTATCCACCATATATATGTCATATGACGAGGTGGTCCTACCCTGCCCTATAGGCGCTGGTTCTTGTTCGTCCCCGGCATCGTTGTCTATTCCGTCGATGTCTTCGGAGTCATAGTCTAGCATGTCGGTTAGATAAATCGGCGGTGGCTACAAAGTGGGTGGTGGGTGGGCACTGAATTTCTTCGTCGTCCGTATCCCAACCATCCTGGCCATAGTCTGGCCGGGACTCTCCCGATAACGAGAGATGCTTTAGCGAATTGAGGATGTCGCCAAAGGGCGAGTATTGGAAGATGTCCACGGCGGTGAATTCCATAACCGGCGCCCAATCCGATTCGATTGGTAGGGACGTGGGAGGTCCGGAGTCCGGCAAGGAGTCCGGCACCTCGGAATCACGAGTTTTGCAAGGGACAAGATTAGCGTTCGGCTCCATCGCCGTGGAAGTTGAAGCCCCCGAGGTGGTGTCCATCCACCGATCCTCGATCTGGGCGATCGGCTCCGGACTAAGGGCCAAAGCGGATTCGTGTGCGGCCACCAAGGCACTGTTCGGCGACAGAGCTAGATCGTGCCCATCGTAACAGTGCGGCGCGCTTGATTGTGGCTCGAGCCCGTCGAAGATTAAATCTCCGTGGACGTCGACCGTGAAGTTTAGACTTCCGAACCTGACCTGACGGCCAGGGGCGTAGCTTTTGACCTGCTCCAGATGGCCAAGCGAATTAGCCCGCGAAGCGAAGCCGCCCGAATCTGAAGATCTGTCCGGGAAAAGTCTCACCTGGACAGCGTTGTTGGTTGAAGATGCCATCGAGCCAATCGGTGACGACACAGAGGAACTCTCAATGAAAGCACCAATGTCGGTGTCAAAACCGGCGGATCTCGGGTAGGGGGTCCCAAACTGTGCATCTAGGCGGATGGTAACAGGAGACGAGGGACACGATGTTTTACCCAGGTTCGGGCCCTCTCGATGGAGGTAAAACCCTACGTCCTGCTTGATTAATATTGATGATATGGGTAGTACAAGAGTGGATCTACCACGAGATCAAGGAGGCTAAACCCTAAAGCTAGCCTATGGTATGATTGTAGTAATGTATGTTGTCCTACGGACTAAAACCCTCCGGTTTATATAGACACCGGAGGAGGCTAGGGTTACACCGAGTCGGTTACAATGGTAGGAGATCTACATATCCGTATTTGCCAAGCTTGCCTTCCACGCCAAGGAAAGTCCCATCCGGACACGGGACGGAGTCTTCAATCTTATGTCTTCGTAGTCTTGGAGTCCGGCGGACGATGATAGTCTGGCTGTCCGGACACACCCTAGTCCAGGACTCCCTCAGGGGGGGTGCTTGGGTATTTATATTGGGAAGGGGGAGGGTTTTGCTTGGAGTAGGGGACAAGAATCAGACTAGGATTAGGAATCCTAGGAACAAAACGGAATAAACGAAACGGGTCCAAATCCTACTAGGATTTGCTAAAGAAAAAAAAGGCGGCTCCTGGCTCCTGGCCTTGATGGCGCTTCTCCAGCCTGACTGACTTTGGCCTTGGTGGTGGCTCGGCAGTTGGGCCTTTAGCCCGATCAGCATATGTTTTTTTAAATCGGTTTCGCATGCAGAAAAATATAGAAAAGAAAATCTAAACGAACTCCAAAATTAATAAAGTAAATTTTCCCCGACTCCTAAAAATGAGCCGAACAAAATGAACTTTTACTCGGGCCTAAAATGCAATTTTTGAAAATACGCATTTTTTCCTAAGGCAAATAAACTCGAGAAAAATCCAAAATTTGATTTATTTATTAAATCATCATGTTTCCTAAATTTTGGGAAAGTCATATTATTCCCTCTCATATTTTTTATATTGGAAAAATATTTGAAGATAAAATAAATAAAACCAAATGATCCTCTTTTCAAAATTTGATAGAACTCAAATATGAAAATTTCGAAATCTCCAACTCTCTCCGTGGGTCCTTGAGTTGCATGAAATTTCTAGGATCAACAAAATGCAAGAAAATATGTGATGCATGATGATCTAATGTATAACATTCCAAATTGAAAATTTGGGATGTTACACTATGCAAGCATGAAAGTCAATAGTTATGCAATGAAATTTATATCCTACTTATGGTGCATTATTCAGTGTTACTTGGGCTTAATGCTTGGGTACAAGATTTTTCGCTTTTTGGTTGGTCGTTTCTCAATTTTTTGCTAGCCATCATTTTGCACTAAGTACGATCACTACTTGTGCACCCAAAACCCTTTAAACCAGTTTTGGCATATGAGTCCACTATACCTACCTATATGCGGTATTTCCATGCCGTTATAAGCAAATTTGCATGTGCCATCTCTAATGTTCAAAATATTTTTCTCTTTTGTGTGCTCAACTGCTCTCGAAGCGGTAAAGGGTAGACAATATTTTCCATGATAGATGTGTTATTCTCACGATGAGTGTTTATTCACTTCTCATTGCACGAGAGTATGACAAAGGTACTAGGGATGCCCAGTCCCGAAATGAATAATGAATTTACTTTATGTTGCCAAATAATAAATTCCTTGGGAAGTGTTGGTATGGAGGGCGCCCGTGGATACGGTTAGCCATTGAAAGTGAAAGTAATGGTGGAAAAAAGGAATAAACTTTATTTTCTGTTTGGGAACCACCTATGATGTATCTAGCATGGAAAGTGTTGGGATGCTTCAAGTCATTTTCGTTGGTGGGAAAAGTATGCCTCCCAAAAATAATTTTTTATCTCTCAATTTAAGCTTTGAGCTCTGGCACCTCTACAAATCCCTAGTTCCCTTCGCGAAGGGCCTTTCTTTTTCTTATGCAATTTTGGTTTTGAACTTGAGTCTCCATCTTCTCTTATAAAGCACCAACTAAGGGGCATTATGATTGTATTTGAGAATTGGGTGTAGCTAATATCCGAGTGTGTCTCATGAATGGATCAATGATTGAGCATGATGGGCTAGGGATAACTTGCTTTAGTGTTGATATTTTGAAAGACATGGTTGCTTGTTGGTATGCTTTAGTATTAAAGTCTTCATGTCAAAACTAGACTATTGCTTTGAATCATATAAAAGTCCATATGTCCATGCTATAAAGAAAAGAAATGTGATGAACATGTTAGGCAGCATTCCACCTAAAAAATTCTGTTATTTATCATTTACCTACGCGAGGACGAGCAGGAATTAAGCCTGGGGATGCTGATATGTCTCCAACGTATCTATAATGTTTTATTGTTCCATGCTGTTATATTATCATTATTGGATGTTTTACAATCATTTTATAGTCATTTTATATCATTTTTTGGTACTAACCTATTGACATAGTGCCCAGTGCCAGTTGTTGTTTTCTGCATGTTTTTACATTGCATGAAATTAATATCAAACGGAGTCCAAATGCAACGAAACTCCTGGAGGATTTTTTGGGCCAGAAGAAAGCCAGTGGACCAAGGACGCACCTGGGGGTCTACTAGAGGGGAGCAGCACCCACTAGGGCGCGCCAGGAGGCCCAGGCGCGCCCTCGTTGGTGCTGCCCACCTCGGGTGCCCCCTGAACAGACTCTTCGATCTATAAATACCCCAACATTCCAGAAACCCTAGGGGAGTCGACGAAAACCAATTCCAGCCGCCGCAGAGTCTAGAACCACCAGATCCAATCTAGACACCGTCATGGAGGGGTTCACCACTTCCATTGGTGCCTCTCCTATGATGCGTGAGTAGTTCTTTTTAGACCTACGGGTCCATAGTTAGTTGCTAGATGGCTTCTCTCTCTCTCTCTCTCTCTCTCTCTCTCTTGATTACCAATACAATGGTCTCTTGGAGATCCATATGATGTAAGTCTTTTTGTGGTGTGTTTTGTTAGGATCAAATGAACTTTGAGTTTATGATTAGATCAATGTTTTTATCCATGAAGGTCATTTGAGTCTTCTTTGATCTCTTATATGCATGATTGCTTATAGCCTCGTATTTCTTCTCCGGTATTTGGGTAGGGCAACTTGATCTATTTATCTTGCAATGGGAAGAGGTGCTTTGTAGTGGGTTCGATCTTACGGTGCTTGATCCTAGTGAAAGAAGGGGAACCAACACGTATGCACCGTTGTTACTAAGGATAACAAGATGGGATTTTTAAATCCACAATAGATAAATGGATCACGTCTACATCATGTCATCATTCTTAATGTATTACTCTATTTTCCCATGAACTTAATACACTAGATGCATGCTGGATAGCGGTCGATGTGTGGAGTAATAGTAGTAGATGCATGTTGGATAGCGGTCGATGTGTGGAGTAATAGTAGTAGATGCACGCAGGAGTCCATCTACTAATCTTGGACGTGATACCCATATAATGATCATTGCTTGGATATCGTCATGATTATTTGAAGTTTTATTAATTGCCCAACAGTAATTGTTTCCCACCGTTTGCTATTTTTCTTGAGAGAAGCCACTAGTGAAACCTACGGCCCCCGAGTCTCTTCTCATCATATTTGCCTTCACAATCGATTTTCCTTGCATTTATTTTCAGATCTTTTAAACGAAAAATACAAAAATACCTTGCTGCAATTTATTTGTTCCGCGATCTCTTTATCCTATCTACCACTTTTACCTCACGTTATTTGCCTATGTTGAGGCACCGTACCCGGTAGGGATTGACAACCCCTTTAACACTTCGGGTAGCGAGTATTTGTTATTGGTGTGCAGGTGTTGTTTACGTGGTGTGAGGAGGTTCTCCTACTGGTTTGATAACCTTGGTCTCATCACTGAGGGAAATACCTACCGTCGCTATACTGCATCATCCCTTCCTCTTTGGGGAAATACCGACGTAGTTCTAGCAAACATCACGTACTTGCACTTGATGCCTGCCACGCCTTCCGCATGGGTCGCTCCGATTGCCTTGTCTGCGGCCCGCTCGACGCCAATGCCTTGGTTGCTGGGCTCAACCGCCTCCTTGGCCCAGGTGTCCACCTGGGCATAGTAGAGGAACATGGCCGTCACATCCTCGAGCTGGTGCTCTCTGATGAAATAGGCAACTTGCAGCTCTAGATCACGCTCCAGATGTACCGCGAGCGTGTCGACCGCTTGGACGAATGCCTGCACGAGTTCAGGCAGAGCTAAGAGCTACCGTAGGCAAGGGCTGCTGGTCATGGTCTCATGGACGTGTTTTATTTTGTTGAGTCGTTTCAACGTGGATCGCTATGTATTCACAACAGTTATAATATTGCTCTCTTTATTGCTCTGCTTCAATGTGTGTACTCTGTTTTCTGTTCTTATATGTTCTGTTTGAATGTGTGTGTATATGCTTTCCATTCTGTATATGTGGATGATAACATCTAGATGCAAATTTTTATACGAAAACAGATAGAACATGGAGTTCATAATATATATATTAATTATTCATTAGTTCATCACAGAATATATATAATATCATCACATATACGTGATGATACTTAACTACTAGGTATAATGCATAAAATTGAAAACAAACAATACTAAAACTAATAATCCCTCCTGGCGGCGGTATTCCGTCAGCCTCTCGCTAGCAGCTCCCTAGTGCGTGGCGTCTTCCCAGCACGGAGGCAGTACTCCGCCTCGCAGAGCTTGACGTACCGATCTGCCACTTGCTAGCATACGAGCTCGAATGATCTTGCCATTTCGTTGGGCGCCCATCGGAGCTCCTCGTCGGTGGCACGCTGGAGCTTATCGGCCCACCTCCACGCAGCGATGAGGCGCATAGCGCCTTTGACCTTCCTCGCAAAGTACCCATCTTCGTACACCTCCTCTGCACGACGACGTGGCCGCCCCCAAAGCTCCACCGCCTCCTTTTTCGAGGCAGCATCGTGGGCTTCACAAGCCGCCTGGCTTCCTCCTCCACCATCTCCTTCTTGAATGCCACTTGCCTGCCTTTCTCAGCCGGTGGCAGCGACTTCCACAAACATAGATTGTACTGGCCCCAAAACCACTCCAAAGTTGGGGGGTCTCGCGCAACCTCGTTTGACGGCACGTAGGGGTCCTACTCATTGCCGCTCTCCGACTGAGCGTCCTCGGGGCATGGCACCTCCTCATCGGTGCGTGGGCAGATCGGTGGCGCCATGGCAGAGATTTGAGAGAGAGAGAGAGAGAGAGGGCGAGTGATCGGAGGATGTAGATGAGAATGCTGGTAGGACGACATGAGCAAGGTAGTATTTATTGGCGATCGGAATCTAGATCGACAGGAATAGTGCACATGCCGGTCGCCGAAATTTACGAGTACTGTAGTTTGAATTACACACGATTCGCGCGGCAAAAGCCGTGTGTGAAACTTAATAGCTGACGGTTTCCAATAGAGAACTGTGTCTGATTAATAATCCGCGCCACTCACCTTCCAAACCTCAAGGCACGAAATAGAGTGCCAATCTTTTAGGTCTGGTTGTCTTATCAGATCTCTAAATTTTCTTTTTTGAACACCAGATATTTACATAGTCTGATCATTTTTTTATTTTTTTGGAATTTAAATGCCATGGCACTCCATGCATGTGTCCAAGCCATGACACCAATATGTTTGAAAATTCATTCCAATTTACTGCACATGGAATTAACTCGCACACAGGTACACAAATATGATTTTTGTTTCAAACCGTTATGGTTAGCCGTTGCATGTAGATGTAGTTCAAAATTGGATTATGGTCATTAAATAGCTAGAAAATAACTTTAATGTCTTGAAAAGGTCAAATGACCCCTGAAATTTTCCAAACTTTGTCATGACAGTTGTGTTAGTGCATGTTAAGTATAGAAATTTTTTGATCCCATAAGAGGACGCTATCGTCCATTCGTCATCAAACATGCATTGTTCCCTCTCGGAACCACGAGCCTTCTAGTGAGTTTCTTCGATTTCTGAGGGGTGCGTGTCCAAACTTTCTTCAAACAGGCCAATTTTTCTAGCACATCATCTTGGTGGCATGACATTACGTCAAGCAAGGTGTCATGTGTTTTGATCATTTTTAATTCTTTTTGGAATTTAAATGCCATGGCACTCCATGCATGTGCCCAAGCTGTGACACCAATATGTTTGAAAATTCATTCCAATTTACTAGACATGGAATTAACTCGCACACAAGTAAAAAAATGATTTTTCAAACCGTTATGGTTAGCCGTTGCATGTAGATGTAGTTCAAATTTGGATTACGGTCATTAAATGGCTAGAAAATCACATAAATGTCTTAAAAAGGTCAAATGACCCTTGAATTTTTCCAAAATTTAACATGACAATTGTATTAGTGCACATTAACTGTAGAAAAAATTTGAACACCATAAGAGGAAGCTATCGTCAATTCGTCATCAAACATGCATTGTTCCATCTCGGAACCGCGAGCCTTCTATTGAGTTGCTCCGGTTTGTGAGGGGTGTGTGTCCAAACTTTTGTCTCGTAGGCCAAATTTTTTACCACGTCATCTTGGTGTCATGACATTACGTCAAGCAAGATTTCATGTGTTTCTGATCATCTTTTATTTTTTTAGAATTGAAATGCCATTACACGCCATGCATGTCTCCAGGCCGTGACACCAATATGTTTGAAAATTCTTACCAATTTACTGCACATGGTATTAACTCGCACACAAGTACACAAATATGATTTTTCAAACCGTTATGGTTAGCCGTTGCATGTAGATGTAGTTAAAATTTGGATCACGGTCATTAAATGGCTAGAAAATCACTTAAATGTCTAAAAAGGTCAAATGACCCCTGAAATTTTCCAAATTTTGACATTACAGTTGTATTAGTGCATGTTAACTGTAGAATTTTTTTGAAGGCCATAAGAGGAACCTATCGTCGCTTTGTCATCAAACATGCATTGTTCCCTCTCAGAACCACGAGCCTTCTAGTGAGTTGCTCCGGTTTGTGCGGGTTGTGTGTCCAAACTTTTGTTAAACAGGCCAGTTTTTTACCACATCATCTTCGTGGCATGACATTACTTCAAGCAAGGTTTCATGTGTTTTTTATCATTTTTAATTTTTTGGAATTTAAATGCCATCGCACACCATGCATGTGTCCAGGCCGTGACACCAATATGTTTGAAAATTACTTCCAATTTACTGCACATGGAATTAACTCGCACACAATTACACAAATATTATTTTTCAAACCATTATGGTTATTCGTTGCTTGTAGATGTAGTTCAAATTTGGATTACAATCATTAAATGGCTACAAAACCACTTAAATGTCTTAAAAAGGTCAAATGACCCCTGATATTTTCCAATTTTTGACATGACAGTTGTATTAGTGCACGTTAACTATAGAAAAATTTCGAAGGCCATAAGAGAAAGCTATCGTTGCTTCATCATCAAACATGGATTGTTCCCTCTCGAAACCACGAGCCTTCTACTAAGTTGCTCTGGTTTGTGAGGGGTGTGTGTCCAAACTTTCGTTGAACATGCCAATTATTTTACCACATCATCTTGGTGGCATGACATATTACGTCAAGCAAGGTTCATGTGTTTCTGATCATTTTTTAATTTTTCGGAATTTAAATGTCATGGCACTCCACGCATGTGTCCAGGCCGTGACAACAATATATTTGAAAATGCCTTCCAATTTACTACACATGGAATTAAGTCGCACACAAGTACACAAATATGATATTTGAAACTGTTATGGTTAGCTGTTGCATGCATACGTTGTTGAGGAAATCGTTAACTGGTAGCTGCTCGGTTGGCTAGCAAGTAGGGGATTAATAGGCTAATCGGCAAGTTAATTGGCCATTTAATCAATTAACCGGACAATTTATCGGTTTATCGGCTACTCGACGACCCTACGAGTAGGGACTAATCGGCAAGTTAACTGGTTACTCAGATGAATTCTTGAATAGGGCATGCAAATGTAGTTCAAATTTGAATTACGATTATTAAATGGCTAGAAAATCACTTAAATGTCTTTAAATCATCAAATGACCCCTGGAATTTTCCAAAATTTCACATGACAGTTGTATTAGTGGACGTTAAATGTAGAAAAAAAAATTGAAGGCCATAGGAGGAAGCTATCGCCCGTTCATTATCAAACATACATTGTTCCCTCTCAGAACCACGAGCCTTCTAGTGAGTTGCTCCGGTTTGTGAGGGGTGTGTCCAAACTTTCGTCAAACATGCCAATTTTTTTACCACATCGTCTTGGTGGCATGACATTAAATCAAACAAGGCTTTATGTGTTTCTATCTTTTTTTAATTTTTTGGAATTTAAATGCCATGGCACTCCATGCATGTGTCAAGGACATGACACCAATAAGTTTGAAAATTTGTTCCAATCTATTGCACATGGAATTAACTCGCACACAAGTACACAAATATGATTTTTCAAACCGTTATGGTTAGTTGTTGCATGTAAATGTAGTTGAAATTTGAATTATGGTCATTAAATGGCTAGAAAATCACTTAAATATCTTTGAAAGGTCAAATGACCCCTGGAAATTTCCAAATTTCCAAATGAAAGTTGTATTAGTGCATGTTAACTATAGAAAAAAATTGAAGGCCGTAAGAAGAAGCTATCGCCCGTTCGTCATCAAACATGCATTGTTCCCTCTCGGAACCACGAGCCTTCTAGTGAGTTGCTCCGATTTGTGAGGGGTGTGTGTCGAAACTTTCGTCAAACATGCCAAAACATTTACCACATCTTCTTGGTGGCATGACATTACATCAAGCAAGCTTTCATGTGTTTCTGATCATTTTTAATTTTCTAGAATTAAATGCTATGGCACTCCATGCTTTGTGTCATAGCAGTGAGACCAATATGTTTGAAAATTCCTTCCAATTTACTGCAAAAGGAATTAACTTGCACACAAGTACACAAATATGATTTTTCAAACCATTATGGTTAGTGTTGCATGTAGATGTAGTTAAAATTTGAATTACCATCATTAAATGGCTAGAAAATCATTTAAATGTCTTTAAAAGGGCAAATGACCCCTGAAATTTTCCAAATTTTCAAATGACAGTTCTATTAGTGCATGTTTATTGTAGAAATTTTTTGAAGGCCATAAGAGGAAACTATTGCCCGCCCGTCATCAAACCTGCATTGTTCCCTCTCAGGACCACGAGCCTTCTAGTGAGTTGCTCCATTTTGTGAGGGGTGTTGCCCAAACTTCCGTCAAACATGCCAAAAAAATTACCACATCATCTTTGTGTCGTGACATTACATCAAGCAAGTTTTCATGTGTTTCTGATCTTTTTTAATTTTTTGGAATTTAAATGCGATGGCACTCCATGCTTTGTGTCATAGTCGTGAGACCAATACATTTGAAAATTCCTTCCAATTTACTACACATGGAATTAACTCGCACACAAGTACACCAATATGATTTCCAAACCGTTATGGTTAGATGTTGTATGTACATGTAGTTCAAATTTGAATTACGGTCAAAATCACTAAATGTCTTAAAAGGTCAAATGACCCCTGAAATTTTCCAAATTTTAACATGACCGTTGTATTACTACTACAAAATTTCTAGTACATTCAATACACCATCCGTTGCCACTTTACTCCAAATTCGTCTATCACAGCTAATAAAAAATATCAACAACATCACACAATGTTTTTTTGTAGGAACCGTTACGATGAAAATTCATGGGTCTATTTAATTGTTCCTCCTTAAGCTTCGCTTGACTTTATGCGCTCCGAGGCTCGCAACCCCGAATCCACGAATCCAGATACCCATTCCCGCAACCCCTTCTTGCAAAGATGACACCATGGAAACGCTTCATGAGGGCCTGTACGGTGGTCGTGTCCTCCCCGAGCACCGCCACTTGCGCCTAGAACGCGGCCTCCTATGCCGAGAGTGCCGCCGCATCCACATTGAGCATGGATACATCCGCCGAGAGGGCGTCTGCGGCAGCCGACAGGGCAGCGGCAGCAGCCGATATGGTTGCAGCAGGTACTCGACGGCGGCTGCAAATGCCGAGAGTGCTCAACCTGCCGTCTGTGCCACCGATGTCGCCCTAGCCCAGGTCAAGGCCATTCACGCCAAGATTGAGGACACACACGCCAAGATATTCCAGGCCACCTCGGAATCCAGTATGCAACCCATGTCCAAAAAGGCGGCGGTGGCCATGGAGCACCTCCTTCCTCATGAGAGCATCAAGTGGGAGCTGGAGATGCAGGAGGTGGCGGAGATCGAGGAGCGCCGGGAGGAGGAGTTGTGTGTGGCCGAGGTCGAGGTAGAGAAGAGTCTATCCATCGAGGAATCGACGATGGAGTACCAAGGAAGCTCTGGCGCAGCATATGTGGCCGCTCTAGCAGCCGAACCACTCACCGGCCTCTCCAATCCAAGTAGCTAAAATCGGTCGTCGAGACCACGGACACGGCTAGACATGTTCGGCGCACCACCATTTGTAGCGGCACAGATAAACCTGAGCTTGACTAACGCCTATGCCCCCATATGTGGTACTAGGGGCTACCCGCACGAAAAGAATCCATAGTTCAGCTGGATCCTATTCACACCTAAGAAATTGAATTTTCACGGTTCATTAGGTTTAACCAATGTTATGCACGGTCACAAAAGATTTTTCTCACCTGAGTTTTTCCTTGTTTTTACAGATGATTATCGTGCTACACCCTTCCAGGATACGGCACAGCAGGGACCCGTTCCAAGGTTTCTTTTTAGATTAAGACCCTATGTAAACCTTTTTCACTATGTCTTCTTGGCTCACACCCCCTGGCACTTAAATCGAATAGGAGGGATACCGGCGTTATTGCCAAAATTATTATTCGCCAATCTAAAATGGACGTTACAAGGGCAGCATCCAATGTATTTTGGGATTTATGCCCTTATCATAGCTGCTCTTTTGTCACGCCGAATTTATGCACGTATCCGGAAATCCAGGGATCATTATCGAGGGCGGTACTCAGCTCAGTATATGTTGTAAAGTCCGAATACCTTTAGGAGTGTTCAGCATCGCGAGTTTGGCCTTATATGCATCAGGTCCGAATCATGTCTTTGGTCAATAGTTGGGTTTGCCCGGCTCCCGTGTTTTTTTACCTTACGTTCCGCTCTATTGGCTAAGGTGGTACCGGGAGAACTACTGCGGTTGTGCCTTGGTTCATCTGGATGAGCACCACATTAGAGAAAGCCAAAAACTGACTGTCATGATAAAGCGAGAGACTGGTCAACCACTCGATGACCCAGCGGAATCTTCGCGATTCCTCCGCATTAGCGAAGGATCGATTTCCCGGTCACGTATGTACACGCACCATAATCGGATGGGCGCAAACATACCAGGGGCTATATAGTAGCCCCACCGTCAAACTCCTATGGCTATGTGAAAGTGTTAAAGCTATATAGTCTGATTGCCTTGTTCGCCGTGCTATCACCTCCTTAACGGACCAAGACGTTGGATCAAGTGTGATTATGCGCTTTAGCGAACACCCCCGCATTATATGCGTGGGGGCTGAAGCCGACAACTACAAACTTTCAGGTTATATACATACATACATAAACGGCCGCACAGGAGGCACTACAATACTTTATGGGCAAAAGTATAAATATAGCCTTTAATATCAAAAAAGCATTGTTTTTACAGTCAAGATACATGTCACTGGAACATTGTATTCTTTGAGCACTGAGCCTCTATTAAACGGGCACCTTATAGGACTTCTTCAAAATAGTGCTCGGGCGAGTCCTGACTGTCGGTGTTAAAACCGGCGGATCTCGGGTAGGGGGTCCCGAACTGTTCGTCTAAGGCTAATGGTAATAGGAGTCGGGGGACAAGATGTTTTACCCAGGTTTGGGCCCTCTTGATGGAGGTAATACCCTACTTCCTGCTTGATTGATCTTGATGATATGAGTATTAGAAGAGTTGATCTACCACGAGATCGTAAAGGCTAAACCTAGAAGCTAGCCTATGATTATGATTGTTGTTGTCCTATGGACTAAACCCTCCGGTTTATATAGACAGGAGGGGCTAGGGTTTACAGTCGGTTCTGAGAAGGAGATCCACATATCCAAATTGCCAAGCTTGCCTTCCACGCAAAGGAGAGTCCCATCCGGACACGGGACGATGTTTTCAATCTTGTATCTTCATAGTCCAACAGTCCGGCCAAAGTATATAGTCCAGCTGTCCGAGGACCCCTTAATCCCCGGACTCCCTCAGTAGCCCCAGAACCAGGCTTCAATGACGATGAGTCCGGCGCGCAGATTGTCTTCGGCATTGCAAGGCGGGTTCCTTCTCCGAATACTCCATAGAAGATTTTGAACACACGAATCGTGTCCGGCTCTATAAAAAAAATTCCACGTACCACCTGTAGGACCTTGAGAAGAGGTGTATAGAGGGGGGGATTAGACACTAAGTACCAAAGTTGCAGTTTTTAAGTTCTTTAAGTTTAAGTGGAGTTTAGGCACAAGTTTAATTTCACAATACATAACAAGCAAGCATGCAAAGAGTATATGAGCAGCGAAAAGTAAAGCATGCAACTTGCAAAAATGTAAAGGGAAAGGTTTTGGAGGATTCAAATGCAATTGGAGACACGGATGTTTTTGTCGTGGTTCTGATAGGTGGTGCTATCGTACATCCACGTTGATGGAGACTTCAACCCACGAAGGGTAACGGTTGCGCGAGTCCACGGAGGGCTCCACCCACGAAGGGTCCATGAAGAAGCAACTTTGTCTATCCCACCATGGCCGTCGTCCACGAAGGACTTGCCTCACTAGCAGTAGATCTACATGAAGTAGGCGATCTCCTTGCCCTTACAAACTCCTTGGTTCAACTCCACAATCTTGTCGGAGGCTCCCAAGTGACACCTAGCCAATCTAGGAGACACCACTCTCCAAGACGTAACAAATGGTGTGTTGATGATGAACTCCTTGCTCTTGTGCTTCAAATGATAGTCTCCCTGAGGGAGTCCTGGACTAGGGGGTGTCCGGATAGCCGGACTATCAATATCCGCCGGACTCCCAGACTACGAAGATAGAAGATTGAAGACTCCGGCTCGTGTCCGGAAGGTACTTTCCTTGGCGTGGAAGGCAAGCTTGCAATCTGGATATGTAGATCTCCTACCATTGTAACCGACTGTGTAACCCTAGCCTCTCCGGTGTCTATATAAACCGGAGGGCTTTAGCCCGTAGGACACAACATTACATCTCAACAATCATACCATAGGCTAGCTTCAAGGGTTTAGCCTCCTTGATCTCGTGGTAGATCTACTCTTGTACTACCCATATCATCAATATTAATCAAGCAGGACGTAGGGTATTACCTCCATCGAGAGGGCGTGGGTAAAAACATTGTGTCCCTCGTCTCATGTTACCATCCGCCTAGACGCACAGTGTGGGACCCCCTACCCGAGATCCGCCGGTTTTGACACCGACATTGGTGCTTTCATTGAGAGTTCCTCTGTGTCGTCGCTGATAGAGCGGATGCCTTTACACGTCTTCAAAGACGGTGTTTTCGCCGGAGGGGCCTTGGCCGCCGGTCAAACAATCCAGCTTGGTGGCTTTCTTATGACCTCCTGTCCGGCCATCGCTTCGGCAATGACTTCTCAAGTCATCGAAAGCAATCTTCGCCTCAGCCCTAAAGCTGCCGAGCAGTTAGATCCAATCGAGCTCTCGTCTGTTAACGAGCTCTTGGATCGCATCACCGCCCTGGGAGTCGCAACAGACTACAATCAGATCGGGCTTAAAACCGATCTGAGAGAGATTAACTCTCCCCAGGCTACCCACCACGTCGAAGTGGTAGAAGAACAACTCGGCAATTCGTTGCCGTTGTTGAAAACAATCTGTGTCCGGATTCCCGAACCCTCCATGCCGGATTCCCGCGGAGGGATGGACCCTGATCGAGCATTGAACCTAAAATCATGCGTCGCTCCGGACTCGCTGGGCTGTTTCCAGCAAATCAAGCTTCCAAGTTCGGAAGACCCTCGGCCTTTGAGCCCAAAGATGGGCAGGGATCCGGATTTTATTCCACCCACCCGCCCAGACATATGCGACCTATCTCTAATTCGGCAAGAGCCCTCAGAAACAGTACATCATTACTGGGCCAGATTCCTCCTGGTTATGGACAGGATAAAGGACTGCCGAGAGGAAAACGCAATCTCAATCTTCCGCAATAACTGCACGGACATGGGAATCCTGGACGCCATTGATCGTCGCAAGATTAGGCGTTTTACCGATCTGGCGTCCATAGTACAAAAGTACTGTGCGATGGAAAGTTTCCGGAAAACTGAAAATCAATTTTGGGATAATCCGGCACCAAACCCAGTCCGCGGTAAAAGGGCGCCTCACAATCAGGCCCCAGATGCAAAAACCAAAAAGCAAAAACCCAGCAAGGGAAACGGAACCGTACTGGAGGGATGGCTCAATGGACCCTGTAAACTTCATAATACAGGGGGAGCTGTCCCAACACATAGCCTTCGATCATGTTGGATACTACAGCAGGTGGCCAAAAGTGGCGAAGAGCTTCTAGCTCCAGGTAACCACTCCAACAATACCAGCATGGTATCAACAGTCTTCGAGACTTTCGCATCAAATAATATGCGGAAACGAACAATCCGCGAACTTGCCGAAGTCTACCAAGTAGCAACAGCAAATCCATGGAGCGACACAGCTATCACCTTCAGCGCCAGCGACGAGCCTACATCCCGAACTACCAGAGCACCAGCCGCACTGGTACTTAGTCCCATAGTGGACGGCTTTCTACTGACGAAAGTCCTCATGGACGGCGGCAGCGGACTAAACCTCATTTATGAGGAAACCTTGCGAAAAATGGAAATCGATTGGAGCCGTATTGAGCGAAGCAGCACAACCTTCAGAGGAATAATCCCTAGCCGGGAAGCGCGCTGCGCCGGAAAAATCACACTCGATGTGGTGTTCGGCTCTCCGGATAATTACAGACCCGAAGAAGTCACATTCCAGGTGGCCCCGTTCAGCAGCGGCTATCACGCCATATTAGGACAAGAGGCATTCACAATTTTTCAAGCAATACCTCATTACGGGTACATGAAGCTTAAAATGCAGGCCCAGTGAATAATCACTCGCCGTGATCTGGATACAAACACTCCGCGCGAATACAAGACAGCCGTACTAGCCCTCGAAGCACTATCCAAAGCCTTAGCGGCAGAGGAACTCACCGTATTGCGCTCACGGTAAACAGGACGATGTGATACTTGATAAAGATCCAAGTCCACCTCCTTCAAACCAGCAGATGAGATAGTTAAATTTCAGGTCCACCCAACGGACCCAACAAAGACGGCCTCCATCAAGCACAGTTGAACCCGAAGTCGGCGCCCAAGATCTGCTAATTCCTTCGGAAAATTGGGACATCTTTGCTGGCACCCTTCAGACATGCCCGGAATCCCTCGCAGGTTGGCAGAACACAGCCTCAACATCCTAAAAGGATTCAAACCAGTCAAACAGGCTCTTCGACGATTTTCCGAGCCCAAAAGACAGGCAATGGGAGAAGAGCTAGCCAAGTTATTGGAAGCCTGATTCATTAGAGATATCAAACATCCGGACTGGCTAGCAAATTTAGTGATGGTACCAAAGAAGGACAAATCCTGGCGCCTCTGTGTCGACTTCAAAGACCTCAATAAGGCTTGCCCAAAGGATCCTTTCCCCCTCCCCCGCATCGATCAAATTATCAACGCCACGGCAGGACACGACTCATTGTGCTTCCTGGACGCATACTCTGGCTATCATCAAATCAAGATGGCAGAAGCAGATCAAGCCGCAACGGCATTCATTACTCCATACGGACCATTCTGCTTCAACACGATGCCCTTTGGACTTAAAAATGCCGGTGCAACATATCAGCGCATGATTCAAACATGTCTAGCTACCCAGATAGGCAAAACAGTCGAGGCATACGTAGACGACGTAGTCGTCAAAACAAAACACGTCGAAACTTTAGTAGACGATTTGAGGCTCACATTCGACAACCTTAGAGCATATGACATCAAGCTGAATCCAGAAAAATGTGTTTTCGGTGTACCAGCCAGAAAGCTGCTGGGCTTCATCATATCCGGTAGAGGAATTGAAGCAAATCCGGCAAAAATCCGGGCTCTGTCGCAGTTGGATATTCCAAAAGACCTCAAGCAAATACAAAAGTTAACAGGATGCGTGGCAGCTCTAAGCCGTTTTATCTCCCATTTAGGAGAGAAGGCGTTGCCCCTTTATCGCCTCCTAAGGCGCACCGAACACTTCGAGTGGACGGATGCCGCCACTGCCGGACTCGAAGAAATAAAGGCCGTATTGGCAACAAATCCGGTCCTGGCTGCGCCCACTCAGGGCGAACCAATGTTGTTATACATCGCTGCAACACATCAAGTTGTGAGCGCTGTCCTCGTCGTCGAACGAGCAACAGAAGGGCATAAATTCCCTCTTCAAAAACTAGTGTATTATGTATCCACTGTGTTAACCCCCTGCAAATCCGTTACCGCACTATCAAAAGATAGCATATCACGGTGTTCATGGCGTCTCGGAAGCTCAGGCACTACTTTCAAGAGTGTTCGATAACAGTGGCCTCTGAGGTACCACTCAATGACATTATAAATAACCGTGACGCAACGGGTAGGAATGCAAAATGGGCCATTGAGCTCTTGCCATTCGACATAACCTACAAACCTCGACGAGCCATAAAGTCACAAGTCTTGGCTGACTTCGTCGCCGAGTGGACTGAAGCCGAACTACCTAAAGAGTACGGCGCATACTCCAATTGGACTATGCACTTCGACGGCTCCAAAATGTTGGCCGGACTGGGGGCTGGCGTCGTACTGACGTCCCCCACCGGAGATACAATTCAGTATGTACTTCAAATAATGTACACAGACTCCAACAATGCGGCCGAATACGAGGCCCTGTTACATGGTCTCCGGATGGCAGTCTCCATGGGCATCCAACGCCTAGAGGTGCGCGGGGATTCAAACCTTGCAATATCCCAAATAAATGGAGACTTCGACGCTAAGGATCCGAAAATGGCAGCATATCGTAATGCTGTCTTGAAAATGTCAGCTCGGTTTGAAGGACTCGAATTCCATCACATAGCCCATGATAATAACCAAGCGGCCGACGTCCTGGCTTGCGTCGGTGCGAAACGTGATACTGTCCCTCCAAATATCTTCCTGGAACGGCTCTTCAAGCCATCCGTACTATGGGAAGAAGAGTCCGGTAGCGACAAACCGGAGAAAGCCGCACCAACTGGCGATTCAGCAGACGACATAACACCATCCGCCCATGATATAATGGCAGTAATCGCCGCGTGGACAGAACCTTTCCTAGCCTACTTACTTAGGCAGGAACTCCCCGAAGACCAAAATGAGGCCCGCTACATAGTCCGGCGATCGAAGGCCTACAAGGTCCATGAGGGAGAACTTTATAAGAAAAGTACTACCGGAGTCCTTCAAAGGTGTGTCTCCGAAGAAGAAGGGCGAAACCTCCTGGCTGAAATCCATGCCGGACTAGGTGGACACCACGCAGCAGCCCAGGCCCTGGTAGGAAAGGCATTCCGTACATGATTTTATTGGCCGACGGCTCGGGCAGATGCGCAGGACTTGGTCTAGCGATGCGTCGGTTGCCAGCTCTTTGCTAATCAGAGCCATATGCCACCCACCGCCCTCAAAACCATACCCATTACCTGGCCGTTCGCGGTCTGGGGGCTTGACATGGTCGGACCCCTTAAAGGGGGAACCCACAAGAAAAAGTACCTATTGGTCCTGGTGGATAAGTTCACCAAATGGATAGAGGCCAAACCGGTCAAAACGGCAGAGTCCGGACCAGTGATAGACTTTATATCAGAGGTGGTACACCGATACGGAGTCCCCCACAGCGTCATCACCAACAACGGCACGAACTTCACGGCCGATGAGGTCAAGTTATGGTGCAAAAATATGGGCATTAAGCTCGACTATGCGTCAGTCTATCACCCTCAAACCAACGGTCAAGTGGAAAGAGCAAACGGTCTAATAATGAGCGGCATTAAACCCAGAATGGTGAGGTCACTCACCAAATCCGATACCCAATGGGTCGAGGAGCTCGACTCCGTACTCTGGGGGCTGCGGACAACGCCTAACCGTACTACCCGATTCACACCATTCTTTATGGTATACGGCGCAGAGGCAATCTTGCCCTGCGACATTATTCATGACTCACCTCGAGTGCGCATGTATGAGGAAAGAAAATCCGAGCTAGATCGGCAGGACAGCTTGGACACATTGGAGGAAGAACGGGACGTCGCGAAGGCTCGTTCCGCATTCTATCAGCAGCAGGCCCGAAGATATCAAAGCAGAGAAGTACGGGCCAAGACCTATAACGTTGGAGAACTAGTTCTACGTCTGCCGGACAAAAAAAAGGACAAGCTCAAGCCCAGATGGGAAGGCCCCTTCATTATTGATCAAGTACTAACCGGCGGAGCGTACCGTCTACGAAATGCGTCGGACAACCTACTCGAGCTGAACCCATGGAACGCAGCCCGACTCCGACGATTCTATGCCTAGCGACCGGACTAAGAGTTCGTCCCCTTCCCCTGTCCATCCTTTTATATTTCGGCCGTCCTCTTTTTCTCTTTTTTCCTCCTTAATTAACAAGCCCCTCGGGGTATATTCTCGCATTTTTTGCACACATACGATGTGCCATCAGCACTCGTTATTCCTGGGGGCTTCTTTTACAGAAGCTCAACTATACGGGTTTTATACCCAACACATGTGTCATGCTTCCACATGTACCTTTTACTCGCCATTATATGCATCGATATGACTTAAGTTTTGCCAAGCTGGGTTGCACGGCTCTGTGCATACCCCTACGTTCCCGATTGTTCGGCTAGGTGGTAAAGGAGCACCTCTGCGATTATTCTTGCCGGTCACCGGATGTGTACCTCAGGTGGGTGAAGCCGAAAGCTAGCGTTCTTAAGGGAATATTGGTCGGTGATTTAAAAGATGACTTTTACCTATTTTTTCCATCTGCCCCGGATGTTTTATTGCTCCATTGGCAGTCCGGACATGCACTTTAGGGCATGCCACCCAGCGAAAGGAACCCTTAACGGAACTATTCTCCTGGAAGATGTTTCTTACTAACCATGTAATATAACATAACTAGTTGGGCACTTGTCTGATAAAGCACTAATGACCCCTACGCCTAGTCTCCATGCATACCACGGTTATTTATTAACCAAAAGGTATTCGACACACTCCGGACCCTAGGGTCCCGAGGTCGGCTTAAAAGGTCGGCAACGACAAACGATCTACAATCCGGCTAGAAGGCATTTCACATGTCATTTTTAAAGGATAACATACATTGTCAAGTTTATTGATTGTATTCCTCCTCAATCCCGTCTAACAGGCTGTCTAGTTGACAGTCCCGCTGGGAAAATTTAGCAGCCAGTTCTACCTGGCTGTACACTAAACTCACAGGGATCTCCTTCCCGTCGGGCCCCACCGGTCCAACTTCGGCCATATGGTTGGGATCCGCCTTCTTGTACCGCGTCTTCACCATGGCCCAAGCCTCCCTGGCACCTTGACGGCAAGCCGAAACCTTCCACAAACGGAAGCACTGCCGCACTCCCTGTAGCTTCTCTGCAAGTTCCCCGAGGCCCTCGGGCGGGGTGAGGGATGGCCATAAAGCCTGTACGGCGCCACTCATTGCCTGCCAAACTCGTTCGAACAGCTGCAACAGTTTGGGAAGTTGATCACCCATTGATACGGGCATCTCCTCCGCAGGATGGCCCGTGAGTATACCTACAAGAAATATTATGTCAAATCACTTCCTCGCTGAACTCTTCTTCCTTAGAGAGTTCGCTCAAGCACTTACTATAGATGCCGCGACGAAGCAGTTGATTCTCCTTGACGGAGCCGGACAGCTCGGCCTGTGCGCCTTTCAGCTCTTCTCCGAGCTTGGCGTTGGCATCTTGGAGCTTGTTCCTTTCCTGCTGAACTCTGTTCACACATTCTCGCCGACCTTTAGCTGGCGCAGAGCGCTTGCCTGTCCGGATCTTGTTCGGCGGCGCCTCTGATGTCCTTATTAGACTTCATGCGCATGCCACACAGCGCTTAAATTAATTCCTACAAATGTGTTACAGGGGGCCTTTCCGTCTCCTCTGCGGCAGCAAGTGCAGCCTCAAGTTGGGCCTTGCAATCTTGCAGCTCGAGACAGTGGGCGTTCTTCTCGTTAAGAGCCTGAAATTTCAAATGATCCTTAAATCAGTTAACATAACTAATTTAAGTCTCGGGGCTCTTGGTGTATACAATCATTAAAATATCTTTACCGTATGTCTTTAACATACCGCCCGCGGCCTGGTAAAACCATTTTGAGCAGCCCGGAGATGCGCGTCCCCTACGTTGAAGGCATCCAATGCCTCAGGGGAAAAGCATGCCTCTTGAAAAACTGTCCGGTGGCGTCTATGATTCATGGCGCTCTCCACCTCTGACTTGGTGGCGGACAGTCTGTCGGTATCCTCCGTTGGAGTAGGATCCGGTTCGCGTCTTGCGCTCGCCTCCCCCTCCAGTCCAGGCGCTGGAGCCTGGCTGGTATTGGTGGGGTCGGCAATTCCTGTGCTCGCTGTCCGGCGAGCGCTTTTTCTTCTATAAAGATCATGGGCGCTTAGAAGTTTCCTTGGAAACGTTGCTCAAAAGGATCAAACACGAGCCATACCTCTGTGGCGACGATTCCGCCCGCACAGCGCTCCTTTTCCTCCTGCTAGTTCGGACCGGCCTCTGTAGGTCGGCCGCCGCAGGCTCGGCTCCCGGCCGTAATGGCGCTTCCTGCAGAATACCATCGTTCGCGAAGGTCAAAAATAGCCAAGGATGAGATAACGGTGTTCGGACTTCGGTCTTGGTCACCTGGGATGCCGAATTTAGCCCGGGGTAGTCCACCGTAATGGCGACCAAAGCATCATCAATGCTTAGCTGGTGATACACCCCGTCGATTAGCTCCACCCCGATGTCCGGATCCTCTTCGGAGGCCGGACCCAGGGATCCTTCCGGATCCTCGGGTTGTGGAGCAGGACTCAGCATGTCCCCTACAGTCCGGCGTAGACCCTGCGCCGAAGACATAATGTAAGAAGCTTAAACTTCGAAGATACGGGTAAAGGCCCTTTTGAGGTGTTCGCTTACCCATCCTCTAGGATTGATCATGGAAAACCCGTCCATTGTGGTTTGGACGAAGAAGTCCTCCTTCTCCCCTTATACAGACCGGACGGGATCTTCACCAGATCCTCGGTCGAATCCGACCCCTCTGCGGCGTGCGGTGGCATCGTCCTCCCCATTGAAATCCCACATGGGGTGGCCTTGTATTGCAGCGGCTGCACCCCCCGCTTGATGCACGTCGCCATGACTCCAATCATGGTCAAGCCGGAATGAGCCATTAATCTTATCCGGCCCATCAAATAATGGACGCTCTTGTCTTCCTCCAAACGGGGGCTCCGTGGGCGCCAGCTGAGGCGTTTCTTCAAGGGAGCAGCATCAAACTCCGGCAGGCCAATCCGGAGTGGGTCGGGCAACGGAGCGTCTACGATATAAAACCACTCCGAGGGCCAGTCTTCGGACGCCCTCTTGGGGGTGCCGGATAGGTATCCGGTCCTAGCAATGCGCCATATTTCGGCGCCGCCCACTTGATATATGGACCCCTGGTGAGAACGGGGCACGAGGCAGAACAACCTCTTCCACAATGCGAAATGGGGCTCGATGCCCAGGAATAGCTCGCAAAGAGCTACATAGCCCGCGATGTGCAACACAGAAGCGGGCGTGAGGTGGTGGAGCTGGAGTCCATAGAACTTCAGGAGCCCGCGGAGGAACGGATGTATTGAAAATCCGAGCCCCCTTATTAGATAGGGGACGAAACACACCCGCTCCCCCTGTTGGGGCTTGGGGTGTCCTCCGCCTGCCTCCCACCTCGATAAGTAACCAGTCCGGCTCGGACCGGAACCATGAAGGCCGGAGGAAGCAATCCCTCCGTTTGGAGCTTTACTAGCTCGTTGTGCGAAATAGAGCACCTCCTCCAATCCCCCGGCGATGGGCTGGGAGCGCGTGAGGAAGAGCCGCGTTGACGATCCATGGTGGAATGGATTTCAGGGTCAGAGGCGCTTCGATGGAGTATACGCGGGAGGAAGATGGTGCGGTTTGGATCTGGATCCCTGCCCCTTTAATAGGCAGGTGACCCGCACGATTAGGGGGTAAAATGTAAAGAACTCCCTGTCTTTTCGCATTCGTGTGACGCGTGGAAGAGGGCCATAATTTGGCGTAGAAGCCAAGAAGCACAGTATTCGAGGTAAAACCGGACACTATTCAGCAGGAACATGGAATTTGAAGGGAGAACCCGCCTTGCAACGCCGAAGACTACAAGAACGCTGGACTTATCGTCATTGAAGCCTGGTTCGGGGGCTACTGAGGGAGTCCTGGACTAGGGGGTGTCCGGATAGCCGGACTATCAATATCCGCCGGACTCCCAGACTACGAAGATAGAAGATTGAAGACTCCGGCTCGTGTCCGGAAGGTACTTTCCTTGGCGTGGAAGGCAAGCTTGGAAATACGGATATGTAGATCTCCTACCATTGTAACCGACTCTGTGTAACCCTAGCCTCTCCGGTGTCTATATAAACCAGAGGGCTTTAGTCCGTAGGACACAACATTACATCTCAACAATCATACCATAGGCTAGTTTCTAGGGTTTAGCCTCCTTGATCTCGTGGTAGATCTACTCTTGTACTACCCATATCATCAATATTAATCAAGCAGGACGTAGGGTATTACCTCCATCGAGAGGGCCTGAACCTGGGTAAAAACATTGTGTCCCTCGTCTCATGTTACCATCCGCCTAGACGCACAGTTCGGGACCCCCTACCCGAGATCCGCCGGTTTTGACACCAACACTCCCCAACACTCAACTCTCTCTCATGGGATTGGGATCTGGTGGAAAGAAGATTTGAGTGGAAAGCAACTTGGGGAAGGCTAGAGATCAAGATTCATATGGTAGGAATGGAATATCTTGGCCTCGACACATGAGTAGGTAGTTCTCTCTCAGAACTGGTAAGTTGGAAATGTAGGTTTGTTCTGATGGCTCTCTCCATGAATGAAGAGGAGGTGGAGGGGTATTTATAGCCTCCACAAAAAATCTAACCGTTACACACAATTTACCCAACTCGGTGGGACCGAATCAACAAACTCGGTCGGACCGATTTAGCAAATCTAGTGACCGCTAGGATTTTTGGTCGGACCGACATGCAACTCGGTAGGACCGATATGGTTAGGGTTAGGGCATAACGTAATCTCGGTGAGACCGATTACACAAACTCGGTGGGACCGATTTTGGTAATTAGCTAACCATAGAGTTGGTCAGGCAAACTCGGTTGGACCGATAACTCAAACTCGGTAGGACCGATTTTGGCAATAAGTTAACCAGAGAGTTTGCATTGTAATCTCGGTGATACCGATTGCTCAAACTCGGTGAGACTGGTTTTGGTAATGGACATACACAGAGAGATTACAATCTCATCTCGGTGAGACTGGGATCCCTATCGGTGAGACCGATTTGCCTAGGGTTTGTGACAGTGGCTAAGACATCTGAACTCGGTGGCGCCCGATAGAAAGAATCGGTATGGCCGAGTTTGACTTTAGGTTTAGTTCATATGTGTGGAAGTGCGAAGGTAGTTGAGGGTTTTGGAGCATATCACTAAGCACTGTGGAGCAAGAAACTCATTAAGCAACACCTCATCCCTTCTTGATAGTATTGGCTTTTCCTATAGACTCAATGTGATCTTGGATCACTAAAATGTAAAATGAAGAGTCTTGAGCTTGAAGCTTGAGCCAATCCTTTGTCCTTAGCATCTTGAAGGAGTCCCCACATCCTTTAGTACATGCCACTCCATTGTTGAACTTGTCTGAAACATACTAGATAAAAATGTTAGTCCAACAAGAGATATGTTGACATTAATTACCAAAACCACCTAGGGAGCACTTGTGCTTTCAATCTCCCCCTTTTTGGTAATTGATGACAACATACACCAAAGCTTTAGATAAAGATATAAGGAATAGCAAGTAAAGCTTTGGAAAGACATGTAACAAGCATAGGCTCCCCCTACATGTATGCAATCATGTGAATATGGAATATAGAAGCATGTGAGAGCATAACCATGATAGAGTAGGCAATGTGTTACATGTATCTTGGCCATATGCATCAGAGCAAAGAATATTAAAGAGAATACCTTTATGCCCATGAGTCCTTCTTGAAAACAGTATGTACATCAGCAAGAATTCCTCATACACATGTTTGTGATGCATATACTTACCTTGTAGTCTTTAGTTGGGTTAGGATGGAATGAACCTGCGTAAACAAGGTTAGATAACACAGGTACATCTACTAGCCAGAGCAAACAGAAGAAACCACAAGAATACCAAGACTGGGATGACCTGTAGAGAGTGATTACTAAGTACCACACTGGATTAGACATGTCCCCAAGAGTAAAGATATGCAATGAATTTAAATGATTTCTTTCCCTTAGATGTCTTGCTCCCCCTGAATCTAGCATGGGATACTGGGAGAAGATAGGGAACAGAAAATCAGAGCTGAAAGATATATAACTGAATAGAGCTAATGCAAATAGGCACATATGAACATGTCTTTCCCCTCAAGAAGACATGTGGCATCTCTCCTCTTGAACACCAAGCATCTAGGATCCTTGAGAAATACTTTCTACTTGAGTATTCTCTCCCCCTGGAGATCTCTTTCTCCCCCTGAGGAGGTGATACTCTCTCTCTGATGTGATCTCTCTAAGTGATAAGCTTTGATGCGATCTCTCTCTCCCCCTTTGACATCAATTGCCAAGAAGGGTTTGATCCTTGAGTCACAGCACAAAGCATTTATATAAATGTGATGCTTGTAGAGGACAAGATTCATTGAGTGCAGCTGGATCAGAAGAAACACAGAATAAGTGGCAAACAGTTTTTCTTGTTGTGAAATCGGTGGCACCGAGTGGTATGCTTCGGTTGTACAGAAAGGATTCGGTTGGACCGAAAACAACAAATCGGTGGAACCGAGTTCATCGCAGAGAAAATACTTGTCACCTCAGCTCACTAGACTAGTAAGATCTCACAAAGATTTGCAAGGAATTTACTGAATGATATGCAATGAATTTGATGCAGAAAATGCAGAGCAAACAGAAGAAATCTAGATGAAGTTTTCTTTTTGAAAGGGGAAACCAATATGCATGAGACAAATGCAAAAACACAGAAAAGAACACAAGAGAACTTCATCTAGAGATGGTCGGCGACAAGGTCACCTATGTTAGAGTATATTGACTTAGGAGTCAAGTGAGATCACTTGATCATAGGTCATACTCATCGTTTAAGCTCAAAATGGGGTTGCCATTTTTCGTTTAAGCATCTTGATGTATTCACATCTTGTCGAGTTGCTTTAGCTCATGACTTGGAGTAAAGCTTCTCTAAGATTGAATAACATAACTTGGTTGGTGGTGTTGAACATGTAGTTGAACTTGTGTGGGTTGCTCAAGGTTGATGTAGCTCATCAAGAATTGGGAGCACCACTTGGAATTTGAGCCCATCTACCTACATGGGTTAGTTCTTGCAAGGAAGAGCACTTGTGTATCCAAAAATGACAATCATGAAGCTCAACATAGAATTTGTCAAATGATATGTTTGAATGGTTCTGTGCTTCCTTGTCTTCAACCACCATAGTGTAGAAACTTGGTGATGTAAAGATTGCTCAAGATGTGAGTAGATTACAATCTCATGGAATTTGATTCAACCAAGTACCTACATGGGTTAGATAACATGCAAGATGCAAATATATCCAAGACATAAGATTTTCATCATAAGAGAAATATCAAGGATTAGTCATAAGCTCATGTCTTGCATGTATCCAATGGAGTTTCTACTCCAGGTTTGAAGCGTCTATGATGTTCAATTCTCCTCTCAACCTGCAAAACACTTTCTCATCAAGAGGTTTAGTGAATATATCCGCTAATTGCTTTTCGGTGCGAACATGCTTAAGATTAATGTCACCCTTAGCAACATGATCTCGAATGAAATGATGACGAACTTCAATATGCTTAGTTTGAGAAGGTTGTACGGGATTATGACAATTTTTTATAGCACTTTCATTGTCACAAAGCAATGGAACATGTTTCACATATATCCCATAATCTTTAAGTGTTTGGGTCATCCAAAGTAATTGAGCACAACATGAACCAGCGGCAATGTATTCCGCTTCGGCGGTGGATAAGGATACCGAGTTTTGTTTCTTGGAGGACCAAGACACAAGAGATCTACCAAGAAATTGACAAGTACCCAAAGTGGAATTTCTATCAACCTTGTCTCCGGCATAGTCCGAGTCGGAGTAGCCAACAAGATCTAAAGAGGCCCTCTTAGGATACCAAATGGCAAAATTTGGTGTATGGATTAAGTATCTCACTATCCTTTCATGGCCTTAAGATGGCATTCTTTAGGAGCAGCTTGATATCGTGCACACATGCACACACTTAGCATGATATCGGGACGTGAAGCACATAGATATAACAATGAACCAATCATAGAGCGATAAACCTTTTGATCAACCGGTTCACCATCTTTGGTCAAGTCAACATGTCCACTAGTAGGCATGGGTGTAGTCATACCTTTGCATTCTTGCATATTGAACTTCTTGAATAGGTCCTTGGTGTACATTGTTTGAGAAACAAAAGTACCTTCCTTAGTTTGCTTGATTTGCAACCCAAGAAGAATTTGAGTTCACTCATCATAGACATCTGAAACTTCTCCGACATTAGCTTCCCAAACTTTTCACTAAAATGAGGGTTAGTTGAACCAAATATAATATCATCAACATAGATTTGGCACACAAATAGTTCTCCATTAACCCTTTTAGTAAAAAGTGCGGAATCAATTTTCCCAATTTAAAAGCCTTTTTCAATAAGAAACTTGTGACGAAGTCATGTACCTAGGGTAGGGTCACAGACCTGTCCAAGGTACCCTCCCCAAGGACATCTTTATAGGAAGCTACCTTCCAGACGACCAAGAGAGATTCCACTCAACAGACTCGAAGACACTCGACCATGAAGACTCACTCGACCACTAGGAGATCAAGAGCCACTCTGCATCCAAACGTTTTGTAATTAAGTAGTCTTTATGACCATGATGACACTTTATGTAGGGCGTTACAGGTAACGCCTGGCCTTAATGTACTTTAAACCCTCCGCTACGTGGGTTGGCTGGGTGCTGGCAGACACTATATAAGCCACCGCCCTCCACTGGCAGAAGGGTTCGCACCCCTGTAACACATACGCTTATAATCCAGTCGACCGCCTCCGGGCTCCGAGACGTAGGGCTATTACTTCCTCCGAGAAGGGCCTGAACTCGTAAATCCCTTGCGTATACAACTACTCCATAGCTAAGATCTTGCCTCTCCATACCTACCCCCTTTCTCATTGTCGGCCTTAGTACATGACGGTTGGCGCCCTGTGGGGCGGTGTCTTAGCGACTTTTTGGAGAAGTTGCATTTGTTCCGATTGCCTTCATCATGGTTTCTGGCAGAGTTCTGGTCGAGGGCCGCGAGATCCGTCTCGGAGCGCTTACGTTCATCGCCGACAACTCTGCTTGTGTCGGTGTACTAAAGTAGGGGGGTACCTTAGTACCCCGAACTTGTCTGCACGGCGATCAGAAGACACCCATGGGCGGCTCGCGGACGCCCGACAAGGCTCTCCACCACTCCTTACTACTGCCATTCAAGAACAAAGCATTAGCCCAGAACACGAAGGCCCCGGCAAGAGGAGCTTGCCGGGGAGGTCAACCAGGGCACCATCAGAAGACTTGCCGCGGCGCCCCGCGCACCTCGGCAAGGCCCAGCGGCTAGCAAGCTTGCCGGCGCAATAGAAGGGCTGCGGCAATGCACTTGCCGCGGCAAGGCTACCACCCAACTCCAGCACACCCAGTGACGCGTCGTCACGAGGACACCCCAAGGGCACGTGGCGAGGCGCTACACAGCCATGCGGAGCGAGGTGGCAAACGGAGCTGACAGAGGCGCCATCGTGGCAACCGGTGGCTCACTTAATGGTCACTCCTCCTGCACTGTTGGGGCGACCGGACGGGCATTTAATGCCCTTGTCCCATGCCGTCAGAGTTAGGTAGGGGCACTGTTGTGCACTGTTGTACCAACCTGCGCTTTTACATTTCTACCCCTCTTCGTACGCAGCCACCTATGGGTACCCCCTTCAGACTATAAAAGGGAGGCCCATGCGCACGTAGAACGGGTTCGGTCCATTCGACACCCGCTGCACCACCATACGCTCGCACGCTCGAGTTAGATCAAATAACAACACAAAGCAGCAGTAGGGGTGTTATCTCTCTGGAGAGCCCCGAAGCTGGGTAAAGATTGCCCGTCTCCCCGCGCGCGCCCGGCCTCGATCTGCTCTGCGCACGACCCCCGCTCCCTTGCCGAACCAGAAGGGGCCCCCAGTGCCCCATAGGTGCTCGAGGCCACAGAGAAAAGCCCCGACATCTTTGGCACGCCACGTAGGGGTGCGTCGAGGTCGTGAGCATCTGATCCGGTCTCCACGCGCGCTACTACAAGATCTTCATCAGCATGCCACCGAAGAAGAAGCCTTCGGAGGTGGCCGCTCCGTCTACGTCGGTTCTGCCACCACCGCCGGAGCAAACGGGCGGCGGAGCGGACGCCGGCGGAGGAGCGGGCGCCGCCGGTGGGTCTCGTGTCGTCACTAGATCCAAAAACAAGGCCCCGCAAGCGTCGGCGACCGAGCCGAGACCGCACCCCTCCCAGGAGGTGCAAGGTCAACAACGCCCCGGTGCTCCTAGCACCGTGCTCGCGTTGGAACAAGGCCAACCTGGTGGGTCGCGGGACGCTCGAGGCCAGCATGCATGCCCGCATGCTGGCGCGAGTGAGATACGGTCGCCCAGACGGGCTGTGCTACCTCCCAATCTAGTTGGGAGTCCAAGCACCTCCCGCTCCTTGCGCCGTTCATCACCACCGCCACCCAAGACAGCAGAGGAAGTGTTGGCCCGAGCCCAGCTGCTTCTAGACTTTCCTCCGGCGTCGCACAAGATCGACGACTGGAGGATGGCCATACACAGCCTCATCAGCTTCGCCAACGGCGACAAGCCCCGGCGACCGAGCGCGTCGAGGCCCGGCAAGCGCCAGCGCAAGCCGACGCCGACAAGACCGCTGGGCGCCACCTCATGCACTCCCAGCCCGAAGGCCAAGATCGCCGGCTCGCCGGGCCAACCCCGACGACGACTCCACCGCGTTGTCGGACCCGCGAACTCGCCGTGATCAACGCCACGTCCTCCAAGAACAACAACACGAACACGCTCGTACCTGCATCGAGCGCCGGAGAGAAGCGCGACGCCAATCTGACCAGCGCGCTGGGCCCACTGTCGACAGCAAGAACCGGAGAACCAGCGACTTGTCAGAGGCGGCAGGTTGCCCTGCGTTCACCCGCGAGTTGCGGCAAGTCCAGTGGCCCAAAACCAAGAATTTCAAGCCAGACGTGCCCGAGAAGTATGATGGCAGGATACACCCATCGGAGTTCCTCAGCATCTACACCATTGCGGTGCAGGCTGCCGAAGGGCGCGACGAGAAGATCCTCGCCAACTACTTCCCGCTGGTACTCAAGCCCAACGTCAGGTCTTGGCTCATGCACTTGCCGGACGGCTCCATCTCCTCATGGGCGGACCTGTGTCATCAGTTTGTCGGCGCCTTCACGGGTGGCCACAAGCCTCATGGCTAGGAAAGTGACCTCCACTTGCTCGTCCAGAAGGAGGGGGAGCCCCTGCGCAAGTATATACAAAGATTCAGCCAGGTGCAACGCAACATCCCAGACGCCCACCCCGCCGCGGTTATTAGCGCGTTTCATCAGAACGTGCGTAACCGCAGGATTAGGGAGGAGATGGCGATGTGCAAAATCAGAGATGTCAGCGAGCTTTACGCTCTGGCCGACAAGTGTGCACGAAGTGAGGAGGGAGGAAAATCCCGAGAGATTGCCGAGCGTATGATCGACAATGAGGACGCCGCCCCGGCAAGGAAGAACCGGAGGCTGAACAATAGGAAGAGGAAAGCTAAGGATGTGCTAGCTGTTGAGCATTCCGGCAACGGAGGTGGCTCCGACAAGGCCAAGACCGACGATTCCGGTGAGGCTGTAGCAGCCGCCGACAAGCAGGACGGCTCCGGCAAGCGTTATTGCAAGATCCACCGCACTAAAGGCCATGACCTCCAAACCTGCAAAAAAGTGGAGCAGATGGCGGAACTGCAAAAAGCTGAGTATGAGCGCCACGATAAGGAGAGAGCCCAAGGAGGTGGCGGAGGATCCGGCAAGAAGCTTCCCGCCCGGGGGGGACTCCGCGGCAAGGCCAAGCCGCGGCAAGGAGACAGGCCTCCCCGCGGCCGCGACAAGGACGAGGATGAAGATGAGGATGAAGAGATGGAGGAAGATGAGACCGATGATCAAGAGTTTCAGAAGGCGACAGAAGTGTTGTGAATTGACGGTGGCGCCTCCCTGCACATCTCGCACCGCCAACTCAAACAGTGGGTGCGAGAAGTGAATGCAGCGGAGCCGTCCGTCGAGGCACGCAGGCCTCTGAAGTGGTCCGGCACGCCCATCGTCTTCGACGTTGAGGACCACCCTGATCGCGTCACTGCGGTCGGGTGCTTGCCGATGCTGGTTTCACCAACAATCCGCAACCTCAAGGTCACGAAGATGCTAGTCGGCGGCGGGGCCGGCCTGAACTTGATTTCCTTCGCAGTGCTCAAGAAGCTCCGGATCCCCGACAGCGAGCTCGAAGAAACTGGTGCCTTTCAAGGAATAAATCCGGGAAGGAGCAAGCCTAAGGGGAAGATCACATTGCGCGACGCGTTGGCGCGAAGCTGAACTTCGGGATCGAGAGGGTCACGTTCGATGTGGCTGATATCCTTTGCCCTAGCGGGATACTCGGCCGACCCTTTTCGCCAAGTTAATGGCGGCCTCTCACTATGCATACAATGTGCTCAAGATGCCCGGCCCGATGAGTGTTATCTCTGTCCAAGGCGACAAGAGGGATGCGCTCATCTGCGCCGACAAGATATACCGGGAAGCAGCGGCCGCAGTAGAGCGCGAGCCACTTGCCGTTGAAGCTCCCCGGGGGAAGAAGAAAGCTAAGTCCGGCAAGAATAGCTCTGGTGCCGACCCCGGCAAGCGCACCTCCCCGGAGCGTTGCGCTGCCGTCGAGGACGCGCCATCGAGCTCCACCGGCAAGTCCAAGAAGGCAAATATAACCCCGCCGGAGACCAAGAAGGTGGCTGCCAAGGAAGACGGCGCTGGAGGTACTTTCACCATCAGTGCCACGCTTGATCCTAAATAGGAAAGCGCGCTCGTTGCTTTCCTGCGGGCGAATGTCGATGTGTTTGCATGGCAACCATCTGACATCCCCGGCGTTCCCAGGGAAGTAATCGAGCACCACCTTGCCGCCTGCCCTCACGCCGCCCGTCAAGCAAAAAGTCGAAAGCAAGCAATAGAGCGCCAAGAGTTCATAGCGTAAGAGATCGAAGTTGGAAGCGGCAGGATTGGTCCGTGGAGTACTCCACCCAACGTGGCTAGCCAACCCAATGGTCGTGCGCAAGGCGAACGGGAAGTGGAGGCTTTGCATTGACTTCACTGATGTTAATAAAGCCTGTCCCAAGGATCCATTTCCCCTACCGCGCATCGACCAGATTCTCGACTCCATGGCGGGATGCGATCTGCTTTCATTCCTTGATGCATACTCGGGATATCATCAAATCTTCATGGCTGAAGAAGATGAAGAGAAGACCGCATTCATTACTCCATGTGGCGCGTACTGCTTCATGCGAATGCCTTTCGGACTAAAGAATGCTGGCTCAACATTTGCGAGAGTAGTCAGTCATGCTTTTGAGCCACAACTGCACAGAAATGTGGAAGCCTACATGGATGACATAGTGGTCAAGAGCAAGGACAAAGAGACTTTGATCCAAGATTTGGACGAGACCTTCACAAATCTGCGCAAGATCAACCTCAAGTTGAATCCCGAGAAGTGCGTGTTCGGAGTTCCCTCCGGCAAGCTTCTCGGATTCTTTGTGTCACAGAGGGGGATTGAAGCCAATCCCGACAAGATCAAGGCCATCGAGCAGATCGAAGCACCGACCCGAATCAAGGACGTGCGAAGGCTTGCCGGCTGTGTTGCTGCTCTCAGTAGGTTCATCTCTAAGTCTGCTGAGCGCGCCCTGCCATTTTTCAAAATCTTGAAAAAGGCAGGTCCAATGAAATGGACTCCAGAAGCGGAGGCTGCGCTGCAGGACTTGAAGAGATACCTATCCTCCACTCCAACACTTGTCGCACCTAAGCCACAAGAGAAGTTGCTGCTATACCTAGCAGCAACCAATCAGGTGGTTAGTGCTGCGTTAGTTGCGGAGAGGGAGGCAGATGATGAGTTAGCAACCGCACCAAGCGAGTCCAGCAACAAGCAGGGGGCTTCCCCGACAAGTTCTGGCTCCGGCAAGGATGGATCTGTACAGTTGCCGGAAGAAAAACAGAAGAAGATGGTGCAGCGCCCAGTTTACTTTGTCAGTTCCCTTCTACAGGGGGCTAGATCAAGGTACTCTGGTGTGCAGAAGCTGCTTTTCGGCCTCCTCATGGCCTCGAGGAAGCTGCGCCATTACTTTCAAGCACATGAGATCACAGTGGTCACTCGCTCTCCGTGGAAGAGGATCCGCAGAATCCGAAGCAAGGCAGGATTGTCGAGTGGGCGCTGAACTATCAAGCTTTGGCCTCAAGTTTGAAAGTACTTCTACCATTCAGAGCCGGGCATTGGCAGAATTTATAGCGAATGGACGCCAACACCGATGAAGAAACCCAGAGAAGAGCATCCTGTCAAGGAAGCTAGCAAAGAATGGATCATGTACTTTGATGGTGCCTTCGCTGCAAGGTATTTGGAGCGGGCGTACTACTTGTTGCCCCCACCGGAGAGCACCTCAAGTACATCATCCAAATGCACTTTCCCAAGGAGCAACCAACAAACAATACTGCAGAGTATGAAGGCTTGCTTGCCGGACTCAGAATAGCAGCAGAGCTTGGGATCAAGAAGCTTATCGTCAGGGTTGACTCGCAGCTTGTTGTCCGCCAAGTCAACAAGGATTACCAGAGTCCGTTGATGGAAGCCTACATCGATGAGGTGAGGAAGCTAGAAGAACATTTTGACGGCCTGCAAATGGAACATGTCCCAAGAGCTCAGAATGACATTGCAGATGGCCTGTCAAAGTGTGCCGCGCTCAAGTTACCTGTGGAACCAGGGGTTTTTGTGCTCAAGCTGACTCAACCATCTGTGACATCACCAACTGGACAAAGCAAAAGGAGGAAGTTGATCACTGGCGACTATTTTCCGGCAGAGCTCCCTGGAGCCGCCGCCAAAAAGGTCCCCAGGACCAACACAGAGAGTGCTGAGGAGCAGCCTGCCCCGACAAGCCCTGGGGCTTGTGTCGTTACGGCCGACACTCCCGACAAGCTGTGCCCAGACGCGCTTGTCGGGGGGCTTCGTGCTCCGGCAAGATCCCAGATTCTTGCCGTGGAAACAAATGTTCCCGCAGCAGCGTTTGTGCCTTTATTCCTTGCCGTCGAGCCACAAGCTCCGGCATGGGCACAGCAGATCGTCCAATTCCTGCAAACAGGAGAACTTCCCGAAGAGCAGGAAGCAGCGGAGAAAGTAGCCCGGCAATCTAGTATGTACCAGTTTGTCGATGACATACTGTACAGAAGAAGATTCAACGGAGTGAAATTAAAGTGCATTTCCCGGGAAGAAGGACAGGAGCTGTTGGCAGAGATACACGGAGGCATATGTGGTCACCACATTGGCGCAAGAGCACTTGCCGGCAAGGCTTCTTCTGGCCAACGGCCCTCCAGGATGCAACTGCACAAGTAACCAAGTGTGAAGCATGCCAGTTCCACTCCAAACAGATTCACCAACCAGCTCAAGCTCTCCAAACAATCCCTTTGTCCTGGCCATTTTCGGTCTGGGGGCTCGACATCCTCGGTCCTTTCCCCCGAGCTGTCGGGGGCTTTGAGTACTTGTACATTGCAATCGACAAGTTTACAAAGTGGCCGGAAGTGGAGCCAGTAAGGAAGGTGACAGCACAGTCAGCAGTCAAGTTCTTTAAGTCGATTGTTTGCCGTTTCGGGATCCCTAACAGGATCATTACCGACAATGGCACGCAGTTTACAAGCCACACCTTCATGCAGTACGCCCAAGATCTCGGCGCCAAGATCTGCTTCGCTTCTGTTGCTCACCCGAGAAGCAACGATCAAGCAGAGAGGGCAAACGCTGAAGTACTACGCGGGCTCAAGACTAGAACTTTTGACAGGCTACACAAGTGCGGAAGAAATTGATCGGCGGTGCCGCTGGTTCTTGGTCGATCAGACGACGCCAAATCGAGCCACCGCCGACACCCTTTGCTCTCTCTCACGGAGCGGAGGCAGTTCTCCCACGGAACTTCGATACGGTCGCCACGAAGTGCTCGCTATGATGAGCTTGAGCAAGAGCGGCTGCGCCAAGATGACGCTGCTCCTCGAGGAGGATCGATCTTCAGTGCTCGTGGCGAGCTGCTCGCTACCAGCAAGCTTTGCGCCGCTATCATAGCCGCAGAGTTAACGCCAGAAGCTTCGAGGAAGGCGACCTTGTTCTTCGGCGAGTTCAATCCGCCAAGAATTCAAACAAGTTGTCGCCGAAATGGGAAGGCCCATACCGGGTGAAACGAGTCACTAGGCCCGGCGCTGTCCGCCTTGAGACCGAAGATGGTGTTCCAGTGAGCAACTCCTGGAACATAGAACATCTTCGCAAGTTTTACTCGTAAGGCGCGGTTGCCGGACCCACTCCGGCAACCACTTTCTTTTGTACAAGCATTGCCGCTGTCGCATGTAACCCTTTGTACAAAGCCGGGCGCAGCCCCCGTGCGTAAATAAAGTTCGCGTGCTTCGCACCTCTTGTCAAATTTAATGCATCTTCTTTTTGCATCTATATCTGACACTCTGTGCAGCACACCACCCTGGTAAGCAATAACGAACCTTAAGGTTCCATACGATTATTTTCTCTTCTTTCTTCTCATAGACAGAAGATTCCTCCGCCCACAAGTTCACCGGAGGAAGGGAAGGTAGAAGTATGGAACGGGCGACGTTCGAAGGAATCTAGCCTTGCCGGGACGCAGAAGACCGAAAAGCTAAGTAGCCAAAGATTGAACCTAGTCAATTTTAAATTCTCAAGCTATTTCCCTTGGACGTTCGTGCCTTGTATGGAAAACCTGTGCGCGGAGGAATCGACTCGCGACCAAGTTTCACCCTTGCGTTGTTTCTGAGCCCACTCAACAGCACGAGTGGACTGCAACTGGTCCCGACAAGATTTCTTGCCGGAAGCAGCATCACCACAGGCTCCTGATGTTCCGCACTCAGCAAGTGTGCTCGCGCCGGCAAGGTCCCTCAACGCGTAGGATAAAAAGCATACAAGGGATGCAACAGGAAAAAGGGAGTAGCGCGACAAGCAGTATCCATAATTAAGTTATATTACAAGAATGTCTTATTATGGCGCCAACTGAAATTGTTCCCATAATTAAAATGGCAGCAACAAGAAAAGGGGAGAAGAGGACTAGCCTAATCCATGCGCCCGCCATCGAGCCTCCTGACCTCGTTCACTTTGTCCACGATGGGGGCGACGATGGCCTTGAGCTCCTCAACATCAGCACCCTCCGGCAGCTTCTTGGTGACGCGAGAGAGGTCGGTGCCCGGGTTGCGGAAGAGGACCTTCACCAACACCTTCTCCAGGACCCCAACGCAGACGGCGTGCGACTCGGCGGCCAACTGCTTCGGGATCCTTTCCCGGAGCTGCCGCAGCGCCGTCACCACATCCTTGAAGAAAAGCGTGCGCTTGGCGCTGGGCTGGACGTTCGCTTCTGTGGAATACCCGAAGCCTGTCAAGTCCAGCTCCGTCAACTCCTCACAATGAGCGCGGGCGATGTTGACGAGGCCTTCCGCCCGAGCTCCATTGTGGTTTTGAGGGTGTTCGAGCTCGGCCGCCCTCGCAAGAGCTCCTCATTGTCTTTGAGGTCTTTCCTCGTGGTATCTTCGCTTCTTGGCGGCGCCCAGCGCCTCCGTCAAAGGTGGCGTGGCCAGCTCCAGATCAGCGCCGAGTCCTTGGCAGCGTTCAGCTCTTTGATCTTCTCGGAGAGCTGGGCTTGCAGATCGCTGCAGGCACGCCGCATCCTTCTCACGATCGCTGGAGTACGGCAAGCTCCTCGCTTTTTCCTCGCGCGCCCGCCCCAGCCGCGCCACTTTTTCCTCCAACTCCTTCTTGGCGGCCTCGGCGCCACGGCGCATCTTTCGCTTCCTTGAGCGCCCGCCAAGGATCGTTCTCGCCGGCGAAGCCTCGCCATGGCTGTCCAAGCACGCCTTCCTTTGTATCAGCTCGCCGTCCCGCTTGGACAGCTCGTGACAAGCCTGCTGCTCCTCGGCTTCAGCCTTCTCCAGATGAACGCTTTCGCCTCGCCGAAGCGCGCCTCGGCAATGGACCGAGGGCCTCCTGTTGCGACTCTTGAGTTTTGCGATGCTTTCTATATGAGCTCCTGCCTCGCTGACGAAGCGCCCCGGGACTCAAGCTCACCTGGCGGGCGCGTAGAGTGACACCAGCTTCCGAGTAGCTGCTCCTCCTGACTGCGCCCATCGCTGCTCGGCTAGTCGACCACTGACAGCCCAGCAGAGGCAAGTATCTCCCCGTCAAACTCCTCTCCTTCAGCCGGTGCCCTGGAACTCGATGCCCAGGGGAGTTTGATATACACGCCCTCGCCGGCTTTCAAGTATGCGCCAGGCTGGGGCTCCTCGGAGCCCGGCGCTGCGTCAGCGGCGGAGGGGTCAGCAGTCGGTGCGGCACCTTGCGCTCCTACATCCTCCGGATCGTCGGTGCGGTCACCGGACCCCTCGCCGGCCCCTGTGCTAGTGGCCCCGGCGGCCCCTTCACCGACGGGGTCCTCCGCGCCGGTCCCTCCCTCAGCAGCGGCGGCGTCCCCAGTATCGTTGCGGCCGTCCTCCTCGCCGGCGGCCTCAGCCTCCATTGGGTCCCCAAGGAGAGGATCTGAAAGCAGGGAGGAAAAGAGATAGTCAAGCAAATGCCCAGAAGAAGGAAAAGGGAGATCAGCGAGGTCCAAGGGAAAGTTCCCGACAAGGGGGCTCACCGGCGTTTGGTCCTGTGGTCACGGGCTCCACCACCGGGGGCTCGCCGGTCCCACCCCTTGCCGGGGACCCTTTCCTTGCCGGGGACGGCTCCCACGCCGGGGAGTCGGCCCTCGGTGGCGTAGTCGAGGCCGATGACACCTCATCGTCGGCCTCCGGCTGCTCCTGGTGGGCCCGCTCTTCTCCTGTGTACGAAAGAGCCGATGATCGAGGTATTGGCAAGATAAGAAGCGACCATGCGCGCCCTGCAGCGGGGAGTGGATCGAGGCACTCACGCTGGGGGCTGTGCTGGGAGCTGCTGCGAGGAGAAGGGACCGGGTCCGTCAAAATGGTCTCACACGTATCCTCTGCTACCACGGCAGGATCGTCTTCGATGTTGACCACGGGAACCTTGTCCCTCTTCGCCGCTCACTCCGCCAAAGTCCTGGTATGAGGCAGGAGTTTGGAGAAAAGCAGATTAGATACAAGACAAACAATAATAAAGATCGAGAGAAAGACAAGCACGGTGCGAAGAAAGCCTTACTCCTCCTCCTCCTCCTCGCCGCCGCCGCCGCCGGAGCTCAGCGAGAGGTCGAACTCCGTACCTCTCGGCACGGCATGGTGGAGGAGGGCTCTCCCGCGCTTGCCGAGGGCTACGGCAGGTCAGCGAAGCGGCCCGGAAGACCCCCGCCGGTTGCCACGGCGCGTCTCGATCCGCCCTGCTGCAATACTGCCGCAGGTAGAACGTGTCCCACGGCGCCGCTGCTGCTGGGCGGCCTGTTCTTCCGCCAGCTCGCTAACTCGACGGAGGCGCTTTCTCGACGGAATTGGGGCTGCGCAGGTTTCGCCGCTGCGGGTCGCTCAGACGGCTGGCCGCGCGCTTCGCGGACTCCGCCGTTGCTCGCTCAGATTCTTCGCTTTTGCTTCGGCTAGCGCTTCCGGCGGCAAGGCTTGCCACCGCTGCTGCATCCGCTTCCGCCAACAGAATCCAAACTTCGCCGCTGGCGTTGCAGCCGCTTTTCGCCCGGCTAGCAATATACGCTAGCTCTTCGCAGCAGGCGCGGTGAGGAGTTTCGCCATCGAGTTGATCGCCACCGACAAGTCGCCAAAGAATTGTTGCACGACTCGGCAGCAAGCTCTATCCAGTTCAAGATTTATCCCATGCGAGTCACACTGCATCATCGCGCAGATGCGATCGCGCTGAGAATTGTTGCACAAGGATGACACCGCGCCAACCGGAACCACTCGATGATTGGGATCATGCTTGAACATCTCCTCAAAGATCGCGCCAAGCTCCATGACCGTGAAGTTGAAGTTGAGGCCTGGGCGCAGCCTCATGAAATCTGCCGGCCGCTGAACTGCCAGCAGCCGCCCGCTGCAGAGGGGCGATACAGCGACGGCGAAATCCGCACCAACCGCCCCTGTGGTGAGTCCGCATGCCTAAGCCGGAGGATTCGGTGGTGGCGATCGTCGCCTTGGCATCGCTCGACGACAGAGCGCCTCCAGCCGCAAGCCACGCACCACCCGAGTCTTGCGCAGCTCGGTGAACGACGGCGGGTTGTCGCCACAGATCCAACACCACTCCGCCTCCACTCGCCCCACTTGCCGCGGAGTTCGCCCGACAAGTACACTTCCTTCATACCCATCCGGAGGTCCAGGCAATTCCCGCCAGCGGCCCCTTTCTTGGCCCGAGGGGAGAAGTAATGACGGAAGAGGGCCACATTGGGAGGATACCAACGGTTCTCGCAGAGATAAAGCGAAACCGCCATTGTCGAACGGCGCTGGGGGTGAAGTCAGCAGATGAAACACGAGGTGTTCATGATATCGCAAAAGAAATCGGAAAAAGGTGGGCAGAGCCCGCAGAGAAGAACACAGGAAGAAGTAGTACCCTTTGGGGCACTTCTTCGACGGAGGCCTCGCGAATCACCGGCGCGGCGCGGATGCGCACGCTTCACGACGAAGAGGTAAACTCCACCCGCAACGCCCGAGTAAGCTCGGGGAAAAGAGCACCTGCTTGTGCAGCCGAGCCCAGCGGCCGATTTCATTTGCCTCACAGCCTTCGTGGCCTTCCCGCATTCGAGCTATGGCGGGGCGGCGGGGGGGCGAAGCAACGGCGACGACGGGCGGCGGAGCGCTGTTTTCCTCTCGATCCGTGAGACGGGGGAAACAATGAGCTGGAGGAAGAAACCGCAATGGCGTAGTGGGGAACGGCCCTGCTCTCCGCTTATAAACGGGACGCGAACGCTACGCGATTTCCTGAATTAAGTATTGACCACGTTTTCCCACGACGCCGCGAATCGACGCTGCGTTGCTGGGAGAGCGCGTGGGCGCGGAGCCTGCTGGCTGTGCAGGCTGTGCCATGCGTGTCTGCAGACTTTTTGGGCCTGGCCCAACAACGCCGCACCGTAGGCGGCCCAGGCCCGGGCTCCTATCGTGTACTAGTAGGGGGTACCTTAGTACCCTCGAACTTGTGCACGGCAACAGAAGACCGCTGGCGGTTTCACGGACGCCCGCAAGGCTCTCCACCACTCCTTACTACTGCCATTCAAGAACAAAGCATTAGCCTGTACACGGCCCCGACAAGAGGAGCTTGCCGGGAGGTCAACCAGGGCACCATCGAAGACTTGCCGCCGCGCCCACAAGACTCGGCAAGGCAAGGCCGTCGCAAGCTTGCCGGCGCAATGTATGGGCTACGGCAATGCACTTGCCGCGGCAAGGCTATCACCCAACTCCAGCACACCCAGTGAAGCGTCGTCACGAGGACACCCCAAGGGCACGGGCGCAGGCGCCACACAGCCATGCGGAGCGAGGTGGCAAACGGAGTCGACAGAGGCGCCATCGTGGCAACCGTGGCTCACTTAACGGTCACCTCCTGCACTATTAGCGACCGGACGGGCATTTAATGCCCTTGTCCCCCGCCGTCAGAGTTAGGTAGGGCACTGCAGTGCACCGCTGTACCAACCCGCGCTTTTACATTTCTACCCCTCTTCCCACGCCGCCACCAGGTACCCCTTCGACTATAAAAGGGAGGCCCATGCGCACGAGAAGGGTTCGGTCCATTCACACCCGCTGCACCACTCATACGCCGCACGCCGAGTTAGATCAAATAACAACACAAAGCAGCAGAGGGGTGTTATCTCCGAGAGCCCCGGCTGGGTAAAGATTGCCCGCCTCCGCGCCGACCTCGATCTGCTCACAAGACGACCTCGCCTCCCTTGTCGAACTGAAGGGCCCCAAAGGCCCTATAGGTGCTCGAGGCCACAGAGAAAAGCCCCGACAGCTTGGCTCCAGGAGGCTCCGCTCGACATTGACGCACTTCCCGTCCGCAGGGCGGCGCACTTTCGTGCGTACGTCCGCGGCGTCCGGCTGCGACAACCATCGGCTCCGTATCAGTCGACTCATGTGTTGTCCTCCCTCCCTGTCTCCCGCTAGCGCAAGCGCTCTGGTCGGACGAGGCTCCAGCGGTGGGTGAGACACGCAGTGGCTCGCCAATCGGCCACCACCCAAGTTGCGGCATTCGAGCCCGACGAATCTCTCTACGGCCTGTTCGATCTGCCGACCGCTCAGAGAGATCTGATCCGAAAAGCGACAAGAAGTGATCCAGCGGCGGAGGTTTTGATGGTCAATGGGCCTCGTAGTCCTCCCGGCTTCCCCCGAACTGACGGGATGGACAGCGGAGGCGACCCCGCTCAAGTCCATGAGGAATATCAACCCGAGCCACTCACTTCTCTGCAAAGGGAAGATCTTCACCGCCGGAATATGGATGCTCTGCATACTCCCATTGCAGGAGAAACTCCCGAGGCTCGTGCCTTGGAGGAGGCGCGTTTGGCCAACTTGGCTGAACGCACTCGACTGGAAAACCTCCAGCGAGCACTCGACGAACGTGCGCGGTAGCAAGTACCCGACTCCAGTCGACGTCAACTCTTTCCGCAACCAACTCAGGTATATTGAACCCCGATTCAGAATCTAGCAGCTGCAGCCCGTATAGCAGAGTCAATTCAGCCCTCTCAGTCGGAGGCTGGCAGAGGCTTGATGCAGATCCGAGATTTCCTCCGGGCAGCAGGAGATCAGAATTCAGCTGTGTCACAGTCATGCAATAGGATTCACAGTCGATCTGTTGCTGCGAATACAGTCCAGTCGGCTCATAGCCCAAGATCGCCCCTGCGGCGTGAGGGGCGTGGAGGTCGACGTGATCAATATGATGACCGATTCGATCGTGATGATCGGCGTCGAGTGCCCACTCCTCCCCCAAGGGGTGGGTGAGAGAGTCCTGGACTAGGGGGTGTCCAGACAGCCGGACTATCAATATCCGCCGGACTCCCATACTACGAGGATAGAAGATTGAAGACTCCGGCTCGTGTCCGGAAGGTACTTTCCTTGGCGTGGAAGGCAAGCTTGGCAATATGGATATGTAGATCTCCTACCATTCTAACCGACTCTGTAACCCTAGCCTCCGTGTCTATATAAACCGAGGGCCATAGTCCGAGGGACTAACATTACATCTCAACAATCATACCATAGGCTAGCTTCTAGGTTTAGCCTCCTTGATCTCGTGGTAGATCTACTCTTGTACTACCCATACCATCAATATTAATCAAGCAGACGAGGGTTTTACCTCCATCGAGAGGGCCCGAACCTGGGTAAAAACATTTTGTCCTCGCCTCCTGTTACCATCCGCCTAGACGCACAGTTCGGGACCCCTACCCGAGATCCGCCGGTTTTGACATCGACATTGGTGCTTTCATTGAGAGTTCCTCCGTGTCGCCACCGATAGGCTCGATGGCATCTTCAACCATCAACGCTGTCCAGGTGAGACTTTTCTCCCGGACAAATCTTCAGATTCGACGGCTTTGCATCGTGGGGCCAATTCTTGGCCATCCGAGCAGATCAAAAGCTTCGCCCGGCCACAGTCAGATTCGAAGCTTAAACTTCACGGCCGATGACCATGGAGACTTGATCTTTGACGGACTCGAGCCACGACCTGCCGCCGCCGACTATGACGATGGGCATGATCTAGCTCGCCGCCGACAAGTGCTTTGGTAGCCAGACTCGATCCGCTTCGTTACTAGCCCGAGCCGATTGCCTATATCGAGGGCCGGTGGATAGACGCGCCCGGGGCTTCAACATCCACGGCGATGGAGCCGAATACCAATCTCGCCTCGCTAAACTCGTGATCCCGAGGCGCCGGACTTCGAGCCTCCCGCACTTCTACCAATTAATCCGGATTGGGCGCCGTTATGGAATTCACCGCCATGACATCTTTTCAAAGACTCGCTTTTGGCGATATCCTGAATTCCTCAAGCATCTCGCTATCAGAGAGTCTGGCCGGATCGCGCCGTGATGGTTGGAGTTCGACGACGAAGAAATTCAGAGCCCACCCACCACCCACTTTGTAGCCACTGCCGAGGATTTAACCGACATGCTAGACTACGACCGATGACATCGACGCCATGGACGCATTTATGCCGGAGATGAACAGGAACCAGCGCCATGGCACCGGAAGGCCACCTCGCCATATGACGATACATGGTTGATACCCGAAGAAGGGGAGGGCGAAAAGCAGCGGAGGCAGACTTCTAAAGAAGCAGCCCAAACGCCGACGCCGCCGCGCCGCCAAAATCCCGCCACAAAGAAGAATGAAGATTCCGCACCGAGACAATAACACTCCGAGAGTGCCAAGACAATCCTGCCCCGCACGACTCAGCGCAGAGGATGCGGAAGCAAGCCCCATGAGAGGGCAGCAAACGAAGGGGTTGAGGACGATAACTACATGCCTCCTCCAAAGACGGCAAGCCTCAACGATGACGAATTGGCTGCACTGAGGACCCCTGTCAACAAGAGCGCTTTCAAGCGCAGGCTTATCGCCACGGCAAACAGCCTAAAGAAAAGCAGCAACAGCTTCAAGCTAATCAGATCTGCTGGCTCGATCGATGGACCGAGGTCCTCGCGTCAAGAATATAAACTCGAACGCCCTCAAAAGTTACCTAAGACGCAAGCTGCTCCCCCGATTAGAGGAGGAAGCATACATACCTTCATCACCAGCGCATGACATGGTTGACCGACCACCTCGTGGTCGCGACAGAGAGGCATTCGGGCCCCCAGCCAAGACTGTACCCCGGCACCACTCCAAGAGTACGAAGCCAAAAGGGAACGCGCCGGACTTGCGAGACATATTGGAGGACAAAGCAAGACAATCTAGGTCCATCTATGGATCACGTATGCTTCTACGACCCACGATTTAATACCGCCGCCACGACATAACGCCGCCGGGTCAATATAGCGCATAAGCGCCCTCGAGGCGCCGCGGATATTGCTCAATACAGGCGCCAGACACCCGTTATGCTTCATCGACGAAGTAATGGATCATAAGATCCTCAAGGGTTTAAACTCAGAATATCGAATCTTACGATGGTACAACAGACTCGCGGTGTGGATCAAAGATTATCTTTCCACATCCATATGACCCGCGCACGATCTCCACGCCATCAAATATCTCCCACTCAAGCTTAAAGGACCAGCCCGCATTGGCTTAACAGCCTGCCCGCAGAGTCAATTGGTGTTGGGAAGACTGGAGGTCGCGCCTTGATAACTTCCAAGGCACATATGTGCGTACTCACCAGACGCCGATGACCTAAGCCACATTATTCAGCAGCTAGACGAATCGCCGCATAACTCGACTCGGTTCTGACAAAGAAGAATCAAATCGCCGACCGTCCGGATGCGGAGGCCCTTGCAGCCTTCAAACATAACATCCGGGACGAATGGCTAGCCCGCACCGGGCAGAGAAGCCGAATCCATGGCAGCCCTCACATCGTTAATGACCCGCTTCGTGGGAGAGGACAGCTGGCTAGCCCGCAGAATAATCTCCGCAAAACTCGCAAGACGGACACTAAGGAAAACAACGGCAGGTCACGCCGAATCAAAACAAGCGCCGCATTAACGGCATTACGACAAGGAGGATACGGCAGTCAATGCCGGATTCCGAGGCTCCAAACCCGTCAACGGAAGAAGCCATTTAAAAGAACCACCCGG
>JAHHZJ010002522.1:0-57581 GCA_021437245.1 Aegilops speltoides
AAGGCAACTTGCCGTCGCGGCGGGTTGCCCTGCGTTCACCGTGAGCTGCGGCAAGTCGTTCCCAAAACCAAGAACTTCAAAAAGCGTGCAAAGTATGATGGCAAATACATCCGTCGGAGTTCCTCAACATCTACACCATCGGTGCGGCTGGGAGGCGGCGAAAGATCCTCCCAACTACTTCCCCTGGTACTCAAGCCCAGCGTCGATCTTGGCTCATGCACTTGTTGGGCGGCTCCATCTCTTCAGGGCGGACTTATGTCACCGGTTTGGCGCCTTCGGGCCCAAACCCTCCCGGGAAGCGATCGCATTTTCGTCGGAAGGAGGAGAAACCCCTGCAAAGTACATCAAATTCAGCCAAGTCGTGCCAACATCCCACGTCCACCCCCGCGGTTTCGGCCGTTCCACGAGGGCGCAACCAGATGAGGAGGAGATGGCGATGTGCAAGATCGAAATGTCGTGAGCTCTATGCCGGGACAAGTGTGCCGGGTGAGAAGGAGGAAAATTCAGGAAGATTGCGGGGCGAAGGGTCGCGGTGAGGATGCCGCCCGGCAAGAAAAATCGGCGGAACAACGGGAAGAAAAGGCCAGGATGTGCTGCCGAGCATTGGCGCGGAGGTGGCTCAGACAAGGCCAAAACCGATGACTCGGCGAGGCTGTGGTAACCGCCGATAAGCGGGATACTCCGGGCGATATTCAAGATCCGCCCAAGGGCCATGATCTCCAAACCTGCAAAAAGTGGAGCAGATGGCAAACTCGAGAAATTCTGGCGCCGTGATAAGGAAGAGCCGGGGAGGTGGCGGAGGATCGGCAAAAGCTTCCTGCCGGGGGGACGCGCAAGGCCAAGCCGGCAAGGAGACGAGCCTCCCCGGGCGACAGGGCGAAATGAAGATGAGGATGATGGGCGGAGGAAGAGGGGGCGATGCCGGGGTTTGAGGAGGCAATAGGGTGTTGTGCATCGGCAGGGGCCTCTCGCACCTCGCACCGCCAACTCAAGCGGTGGGTGCGAGGGTAAATGCCCAGCCGCCGTCGGGCGCAAGCCTCTGCGATGGTTCCCGCCCATCGTCTTGACGTTGAGACCACCCGCATCACTGCGGTCGGGTGCGCGATGTTGGTCTCACCAACAATCCAAACCTCAAGGTCACGAAGATGTTGGTTGGCGGCCCGCATCTCCTCCGCGGTGCTCAAGCTCGGATCCCGGCGAGCTCGAAAGGGGTCCTTTCAGGGATAAATCCGGAAGGGCAAGCCCAAGGGAAGATCATCTGCCGTTAACGTTTGGCGGAGCTGAACTTGGGCGAAAGGGTCACATTCGATGTTGTTGATATCCCATTACCTACAATGGGATACTCGGCCGACCGGCTTGCCAAGTTCATGGCAGCCTCTCACTATCATCAATGTGCTCAAGATGCAGTCCGTTAAGTGTCATCTCTGTCCAAAGCGATAAGAAGGATGCACTTATCTACAACAAGATCTGGGAGCGCAACCGCAAGAGCAAGCCACTCGCCGTTAAGCTCCCGGGGAAAAAACCAATCCGGCAAGGGCGCTCTGCCCACCCAACGCCCTCCGGATGTGGCCTGCCGTCGAGCCTTTCCCAGCCCGCCCAAATGCGGAAGACAAAGGGATCTAAAGACTAAGCCCGGCAAAGCAGCTACGGTGCCTCGAAAACACCTCTTGGTCTCGTGCCGTCGAGATCGCCATCCTCCACCGGCGTGAGGCGAAGAAGGCGTCGTTGAGCTTTTGAATTGTATTCCTTGAGAATCCGTACCTTGTAGAAGAACCTCCGTGCGAAAGGGTTGAATCGTGCTAAGTTGCCCTTTGATCTTTTGAGTCCTCGGCGATGGCGGCGCTAACTAGCCCGGCAGTTCTTCTGCCGGAAGCAACACCGCTGCGAACTGCGATGTCCTCACTCAGCAAGTGTGTTTCCCGGGGGTTCCACTGGCGTGGGGTGAAAACATACAAGGGGGAGGTCAAAGGAGAAATCACCTCGGCGGACGTGAAAGGGAAATAAGTCACCCAAGCTTTTTCGAGCACTTTTAGTCCTAAGCTTTTATGTTATAGTCCTCAGCGTTAATCCCTTACGAAAAACCTGTGGGAGGAACCAGCTCATGGTTAAGTTGCGTCCCTTTGTTTCGAGTCCGCTCAACAATACAAGTCGTTGCAACGGCGAGAAGGTTTTTGCCGGAAACAACACCCCGGGGGCCTGATGTTCGCACTCAGCAAGTGTGTTAGGCGGCAAGTTCCAAGGCGTGGGGTAACAGCTACAAGGGATGTAGATGTGAAGGGCGTAACATAACAAACCTTGCCGTGGGGCGTCCCTTAGAAACTTGTGGCGGAGGAGCTAACTCGCGGTTAAGTTTGCCTTTGATCTGTTTGAGTCCGCTTTCGATGATGGCCTTCCCCTCCCGGCGAGTTTCTTGGGGGCAACGCCAGCCGACTCGATGTTCCGCACTCAAAGCGTGTTTACCCGGCAAGTCCCTAAAAAGCGTAAAGTACAAGCATATGAAGGCGAAGCATGGCATTCGTTGCCCACCTAAAAAAGGTCCACGAAAGGGTAACTTATTGGTTTTGTCCGGTTATTTTTTGACTATGATAAGCGATAAGGAAAAAAAACCGAAGGCGGGTGGGCGAGGGCTCAGCAAGTCCCGGTTCGGGGGCTGCAATTCGAAGTTCCTCCCTGAAGGCGGGATCCCGGAGACCGCGCATCAAACAAGGACAAGGAAAGGCGCCGGCACCTAGGTCTGGCGAACCCGGGGTTGCGGGGCTGCAAATGAAGATTTCTCCCCAAGCTAAATGCGGGGCTGCGATGTCGAATAAGTTTTCATCCCTCGTCATGCATCCTATTATGGTTTGGGAAAAAGCGGGGCCGGTCCTGAAGGGTGTGAAAAAGAAACCTGTGCAGGGGCAGTGCGGCAAGTTGGCCCTTGATTTGTTTCGAATCCGCTCAACAATACAAGCCTGGGGGCCCGACAAGGTTTCTTGCGGGCCACCTCCACGGGCTCTGGGTTCCGCCTCAACAGCGTGTTTGGCGGCAAGTTCCCTAAGCGTGGGGTGGGAACATACAAGGCACAAAATCAAGTAAAGACTCATCCAGCAGCCTCCCTTCATTAAAAAAACATCATTTAGTACAAGTCCATAGAGGATGAAAAACATGATAGAGGGTTCGATTTTAAATCCTTTAAGGCCAAGGCTTACAAATTAAAATGAGATGCGTAATCCCTCTGTTTCTCTCTCGGGAGTAGGTCAGGGGGCTTGGGGGAGGGCAAGGCCCTAGGTGAGCTGGTGCGAAGACACCAAAGAACTTCCGGGGCCGGGGAGGGGGAGGCAGGCGCAGGCGGAGCTTGAAGGCGGCGGGGGGCGGCCGGGAGGCACCTCGCCCTCGTCTCGCAGGGCCTTGCCCCCCTCCCTCTTACGCCTCCTCGCCCCCGCCCAAGGCGGTCCCGGGAGTTAAGGCGGCGACCGGATGATGGGGTGCCCGGTGGCGGTGAGGCAGCGTTCGGCGCCTAAATCGGACCCCTCCTCCTCGTCGTGTCGCTACCCTCCTTGTCACTCTCGCTCGAGGAGGGCCTTTGCTATGGAGGAGCTATCCCGACATCTCGCCGGGTGCGGGTCCCGGCCTTGGCCCGGGAAGGTGGCCCTCCATTACGAAATGGAGGTAAACCCCCCTCAAGCTGTGGATGGGTGACGTCTTCCACCCTCGATCAAAGTACATCCGCCGGGGGCTGGGGATCGACACTCTTTCAGTGCGATCCCGCCCCTCATCTTCTCCAACACCTCGGGGGATCCGGTTCCATCCGGACGGGGCGTGCGGGGGGCGGAAGTGCCGGCGCAGCAAGGAATGCGTCCCCGGTGTGGACCGCCTCAAGGAAGGGGTGCGGGGAGGCGGGGTGGCGCACCACCCGGCCGCCTCTCCCAGCGCTCCGACCCGTCCCGTCCCGTCCGGCCTCGCCACCTCCCTCTTCCCCTCATGGCTGGCTCCGCCGCCACAAGCGAGATAGGGAAGTCGCTGCTGATGGCGACCCTCGCCGCCCAAGATGAAGACGGGGTTCCCTCCCTCCATGGCGATGGGAGGAAAATGTGAAGTTGAAAAAGGGAAGAAAGAAGTGCAGGTTTTGCTCCCCTTCCGCCCTTTTAAAAGGCGAGGTGGGGCTCGCCCCAGCTCAGTCGGGGGAGGAGGGGCGGAGGCGGGGCCATATCTCCGCCCGTGGCGGGGTCTCCCACCTTCTCCCCCACGACCCCCCGCGGGAGCAGCGTGGCAGCGGGCGGGCGGCGGATTGACCTCGCCCTGCCCGTGATCACGGGGGTGGATTAAGGATCAACGCACCACCCACGTCTCCCCGCCCAAACGGCGTGCGTTGAGGGAGGGCGGGTGAACCTGAGCCCGATTTGGTGGACCCGGCCCCAGCCCGTGCCTTTTTTGGGCGGCCCAAAACCTTCGGCCCGTGTATGGCCCGGCCGGGGCTCTGTTGGTGTACTAAAAGGGGTACCTTAGTACCCGAACTTGTCTGCAGGCGTTCCACCCACGGCAAGGCTTCTTGGCGCCCCAAACCCTCCACCATTTCCTATTCTTGCCATTCAAGAACAAAGTACTAAAAGAAAACAAAGGCCCGGCGAAGGCTTGCGGGAAGAAAAAGGCATCGGAAGCTTGCCGTGGCGCCCGCGCGCAAAGGGCCCGGCAACCCAAGTTTGCGGCACAAAAGAAGGAGGCGGCAAGGCACTTGCCGCGCAAAACCAAACTCGCGCTCGGGTGTCATCACAAAGGCCACCCCAAGAGACGCGTGGCGAGGCACTCCCACCATGCGGCGGGTGGCAAGCGGGTGACGAGCGCCATCATGGCAACGGTGGCTCTAATGGTCACTCCTCTGCCTTTGTTGGGGGCGGCCGGCGGGCATTAAATGCCCTTGTCCCTGGTCGAGGGTTAGGTAGGGGACCTTTGGTCCTTTGTTGTACCAACCTGCATTTTACCTTTCTACCCCCCTCTTCTCGCCCCACTGTTGGTGCCTTGGAATTAAAGGGGCCCATGCGCCGTAGAAGAGGTTGGTCAGACACCCACAACCCACCATCGCTCGACAGGCATGATCAATCAATCACCCGAAGCAGCTGGGGTTTTATCTCTCCGGAGACCCAAGTGGGTAAAGTGCCCGTCTCCCCCGGCTCGACCTCGATGCTCTGCGCCCCTCCGCTCCTTGCCGGACTAGAAGGGCCCCGTGCCCCATAGGTGCTCAGCCCGGGAGAACCCCCCGGCAGGAGTGGTACCCCCGTAGTGCTTGTTGGTATCTACGCAACCCGGCAGCCTCTGGCGTTCCTCCCCAACGAGGTCCACCCCGCAGGCGTCTGCTTGTTATTTCCCTGGACCGGCGGGCTCTGACCTCATGAGAAGGACGCCTCGGCACCAAACGAGGAATCAGGTTTCGCCCGGTCGACTTAGTAGCGGTATCGGATGGACCATAGCATGGTGGGCTCGTCGAGCCAGCCCCCGAGCCTCCATCTTCTTCTTGAAGGTTGAGTTTTGAGGCCTTTCAAGACCTCCAGCGTTAGAGCGCTGGCCCGTTGCTCGGGTGTGCCACGGCGTAGCATATCTCGTTCAAGGTTAGCACAATATGTTTTGAAGAGATTTTTGGTGAGCTTGAACCGTTGGGTGATGATGCAATTGGTACCCCAAACCGGCTCATGGGCCCCTGATGAACTTTTGCTAGCCGGGGATGGTGGGACAGCTTCCACTTCTACCCACTTGGTGAACTTGTCAATGGCAATGTAGAAAGCGATAGCCCCTGGCGCCCGGCGAAATGGTCCAAGGATGTCGGTCCCAAATAGCGAGCGTCCCCGAGAGGAATGGTGAAACCAGCTGGATGGTGAATCTGCTTGGGTGGAATTGGGGGCTTCACAAGCCTTTGGAATTCTTTGGGCCAATAAAATGCTGCGGCATGCCCTTGCGAGTGTCGTGAAGAATAGTGGTGCCGCGTCTCCATTGTGTACGCGTGCTCTTTTCCTTGCTCCCGGAGATGCAACATAGATAACATCATTGGCTTCGGTAGAGCCTCCCGTCTTGGATACGATGGGGTGGCTGCCCCACGTTCCCTCCTCCTCCTTTTCCCGGCACAATCCCGCACCGTAATCCTTGAATCAGGGTCCAACATCCCTCCGAGGCTCCGGCACCGGAAGCGGCGTGCCGAGGCGGACCACGGGGGCTCCCAAAGGCGGCCGGTTGAGGCTCCTCCCGGTGTCTTGTGCGATAGTGATGGTGCGCTGAAGGTTTAAGTGTTCCTCGAGCCGAGACTCCTAGGAATGCCTAGGCGCCCTCGGCGATGTCATCACCTATTGATTGGGCCGGGCTTGCGCCCGGCCCCAAAACTGTTTCTCCATCCTGGGGCGTCCCGAGATATGCTTCCATGTGTTGTCCTTTCGTATACCTTGTTGGAGAAATTGGCGAGGGTTGTGAAGCCCTTGATGAGGCTTTACCCCAAAAGGGTCAGCCAAGCCCCAAATCAGGCTTTGTGGGGGGGAGGGGTACCCAGACTTACCTTGTGGGTGGCTGGTGGATCAGCCATCTTCGAACACATGCTCAAGACCCTCGCGAGGCCAAGCCTGAGGCGGATGGGGATGGCTTCCTCGGGCCGCCCTGTCGGGCTCCGAGGCGGAAGATCAAGGCAGGGTACCTCCGAGGTGCCCATGATGCCCATGATGACCAAGGCGGTGGGCGCCCGGTGGGGCGAAACCTGTAATCCTTTTTCTGAGGAGTCTGGACTGGGGGTGTCGGATAGCGAACTATCATCATCGGCGGACTCCAAGACTATGAAGATACAAGATTGAAGACTCCGTCCGTGTGGATGGGACTTTCCTTGGCGTCGAAGGCAACGCGTCTGGATATGTAGATCTCCTACCATTGTAACCACTCTGTAACCCTAGCCCTCTCCGGTGTATATATAAACCCGGAGGTTTTTGTCCGGGACACAACAACAAAACAACAATCATACCATAGGCTGCTTCGGGTTTAGCCTCCTTGATCTGTGGTAGATCCATCTTGTACTACCCATATCATCAATATCAATCAAGGGGGTAGGTTTTACCTCCATCGAGGGCCCAAACCGGAAAAACTCGTGTCCTTGTCTCTGTTACCATCCGCCTACCCGATTGGGACCCCCTACCGGGATCCGCGGTTTTAGCACCGACATTGGTGCTTTCATTGAGTTCCTCTATGCGTCCCCAATAGGCTCGATGGCTCCCCGATCATCAACAAGGCGTAGTCGGTGAACTTTTCTCCCGGACAGATCTTCGTGTTCGGGGCTTTGCCTTTGGGGCCAATTTGGCCATCTAGAACGTAAAGCTGCCCGGCCCGGGTCATATTTGGAAGTCTAAACTTCATGGCTCACCGAACTTGATCTTCAATGGATTGAGCCACGCCAAAGCCTTTGTCACGATGGGCATGATTTGCTCTCTTGCGGATAGTGTCCGGAGGCGCCTGAATCGCCCGATCCTAATTGGGCCCATTGCGCGGTCGAGACATGTGGCTGGGACCGCCTCGGGGCTGCAACCTCTCTGGCGATGGGCGAATCTCCTTGTCCCTTGTGGCTCGTGACTCGGGTGGGACTCCTCGCGGACTCCGAACCTCCTCGCCCCTTTGAATCGATTGGGCGCCAATCATGGAGTTCACCACCCGGACATCTTTCAACACTCACCTTTCGGCACTCCAAATTCCTTTCTCGTTGGGAGAGCCCTGGTGGGACTCGGTCGGGGCGGTTGGATCAGGACGAAAATTCAAACCCACCTACCCACTTTGTAGCCAGTGGCGATCTCACCGACATGCTAACTCGACTCGAAACATCGGCGGTATGGGCGGCGATGGGAGGCGACCAAAACCATGCCTCGGGCCTTTGGAAGACCCCTGTCATATGACCCATGGTGGATATCCAAAAAGGATGGGAAGGGCAAGAAACGGAGGAACTCCTCCAGAAGCGCCCTAAGCGCCCGGCGTCGGGCCTCTCCTCCCGCCACAAAGAATGGAATTCTAGAGGAACAATAACACCCCGGCGTCGAAACCCCCTCCGGCAAGATTGACGGGAGGATGGAGAAGCCGCCCTCACGGAGAAGCGGCGGCGAAGAGGTAGAGGCGATAATTACATGCCTCCCCTCCGGAGATGAGGCAAGCCTGGCGATGCCAATTGTGGGTGCCGAGGATCCGTCGAACAAGAGCATTTTAAATCGGGCATGCCCCGGGCAAATAGCCTCAAAAAAAGGGCCTTAGAGCTGTCAAGATCCCGCTGGCCGCGGATGGCCGGGTCCTTGGCGAAGTCATGAACTCGACGCCCCTCAAAGCTACCAACAAAGCTTCTCCCCGATTAGAGGAAGGCATATAAACCTCTCACCAGCCCCCTTTGACCGACCACCTCATGGCCGCGGAAAGGCCTCGGGCCTTAATAAACCGTCCCAGCCCGCTCGAAAAATGAACCACGGAATCGCCGGACTTGCGAGACATATTGGAGGATAAGGCAAGACAATCAAGATCGATCTATGGATGTGTGGGTTCGATGCGACAAGGACGTCGTGCGGATCCCAAACCCGGCCGGGCGAACACAATAAAAAGCTTCGCTTTCGAGCTACATCGTGATATAGCCCAAATAGGGCCCACACCCACTTGCTTCACGGATGAAGTAATGGATCATCAAATCGAAGGTTCAAACTCGTAAATATTGAATCCTATGATGACTGGACCCCGGTTTGGATCGAGGTTCTCCTTCATATCCAATGGCCCTGACAATGATCTTCAAGCCATCAAATACCTCCCCTCAAGCTTAAGGACCGCTCGGCATTGGCTTAACACGCGGAGAATCAATTGGGTGTTGGGAGGACCTGAAGGCATTTCTTGACAAATTCCGGGCACATTCCACCACCAGGCGATATCCCCAAATTCCACCCAGGAATCGGCCCGGATATTCGACCCGGTTCTTGACAAGAAAAATCAAATCATCATTGCCCGGATCGAGGCCCTCGCAACCTTCAAACATAACATCATGACGAGTGGCTTACAGGCACCTAGGGACGAGGAAAAGCGAAATCCATAGCAGCCCTCACATCACTCATGACCCGCTTCTCTGGCGGAAGAGACAGCTGGCTGCTCGCGGCAACAACCTCAAAAAGTGCAGCGATCCGGATACCAGGACCACAATGGCGAATCGCGTCGCAACAGAACAAGCGCGGCGTTCGCAGCGACAATCACGAAATCGGCGGTCAATGCGGATCGAGCTCAAACCGGTCAGCGGAAAAAGCCATTCAAAAAGAACTACTCCGGGTCCGTCCAATTTGGATGAATACTCGACCACTCTTGCACCATATACACGGCACCCCCGACAAGCCATTAATCACCTGCCAACGGTTGTTGGGTATTCAAACGACGAGGCATTAATTCTTTTAAAAGAAATAATGACAAGGGAGCTGCCGCGGCGATGGCGGGGTGAGCGGCACGCCCGAACAATAGAGGACGAAAGATTTCCCCCACAGTAGTGCGGACGGTGAACACCAATCTTTGCATAACCCACATACCCAAGAGGGTGGAGCGTGCACTTTCGAGGGATATATGCGTGATGGAAGCGATCGCCCCCAAAGTTTCAACCCATGGTCCTCACCCGGATCACTTTTGATCGAAGGAACCACCCACCCATTATCCTTACAATGATTACTTGCGATAATTTTAGACTGATAAAACCGATGGATTTCACCTCACAATCTGCGATGAGCTGGCGGCGGCGGCTGAACACTGCTTTATCGGAATCTGCGATTGTGCAAGATGTGCATAGACCCCTCAAGATTAAACCTACAAAGCGACCTTCAAAAGCGCCATACCGTGTAGGAAGCCAATTATATGAACTCAGTCACTTGAAGTGGTCTTGGATCCAGGATAACTTCGAAGCGAAATTAATCTTCGATATAGTTCCGTTCGCGGCGGCTATCATGCTTTGCTAAGGACCGGCCGCGTTTGCAAAGTTCATGCAGATGCCGCTTTTCTCTATACCTCAAGCTCGAGATGCCGGGCCCTTGAGTCATCACGGTCAGCGGAAACACGAGCGCTCCCCTCGAGCGGAGGAACACACTGCGGCTCTCGTGGCGAGAAGTAGAGCAGCCTCTTAAAGCGATTCTCGAGTCCGGCCGTTAAAGCGGCCGGATACTGCTAAGCGCGCCGGGAGTAACCTGCTCAAAGACCACTGCGCGTTACGAGCGCAGCGTGGCAATCGGCTAATGCATGCTTATTACCAAATTGCCAAGACCGGTCGCCAGCGTACATCATTACGCTCTGGAATACCATGGGCATAGGGAGAATTGCGACCGCAATGAGGCTGATGTGACTCAACCATACGAGGGCTCCCAAGTGCACCATTCTATTTCCTTTTTCTTTTCTTACCCGCGGGACTCCGTTCACAGAGGCCTGTCGGCCAGAAGAACTTACCCGAACTCACGATCGAAAAGCGAGGAAGAGGAGGAAAGGCTCCGATGAGTATCGGTGGTCTCCCATTCTGAGCATTAAATCTGGTTTATACACCATTCATGACCTACCCCACTGGAGGACATATTTAAGCAGATCCATCCCCTTGCTTCACCGCGCTATTTGTATCGTTCTGCATTCATGGCATTATTTTTTGAATAAATAATGCATCACTTTTTCTTATAATTGCATTTCTTTCTTATACATATATTCATTTTACAGCATATTTCATCCATTACACTTGAATGCATTCTACGTACCCGAGGGCTTAAGTTCCCCTCAATATGGTGTGATAAGATAGAACACTTTCACAAGTGCAGGCACCCGAACTTATAACATTATATCACATCGGCTCGAATCATGTCTTGGGTCAATAGTTGGGTTTGCCAAGCTCCATGTTTTAGTGCCCTTACGTTCCGTTAATATCGGCTAAGGTATACATGGGGAGAACACACATAGCGATTGCGCCCGGTTGAGCTGGCGAGTGCCTCGATGGAAAGCTAAACCGACCTCATGATGAGGCGAGTGCTGGTCACAAGCTATTCGAGAGGTTTTTTGAGTCCCTAAAGTCTTATGCCTCTTAGAAGCGAGGAGAGCCTTTTGTCCGCAGGCGTGATGGAATAGCGCCCAATTGATCTTTGAACACTAGGGGCTTTGCTGAAATTTAAAATTATAGAATTCTATGGCTAAGTGAGAGTGTTCAAGCATTATAAGTCCGGTTGCCTTGTTCGTTGTGTTGGGCGCCTCCTAGATGGACCCAAAATGGGAACAAGAGCGCTCAAGTTTATCGAACACTTGACACTTTCGTGGCATGGATTTGAAGCCGGCGACTTTCCATCTCTCAGATTTGATAAGCGGCCGCCGAGAAGGTAATATTTTAAATTAAATAGTGTTGCTAAGCGCGCATGAACAAAGTTTTCAAGCTTTGCAGGATAACAAATTGCGAGTCTACTCAAATATTACATCTTTGGAGCACTCACCCCGCAATCATCGCGGGCACCCTTCAAGACACTCTTATAATACATTTCAGCGTCGATACTCCTTGCCCGTCGGTGGCGCGTCCGTCACAAGCTTCTCGGCATCCATCACGCTTGTTGCACCTTTGCACGGGCAAGGGCCAGCAGGCACCTTCAATGTGGTAGTGCTTAGCGACTTCAACCGAGGGACACACATCCACCGTTGCGCACAGGGGCGAAGTAGCTCCCAGGCATGGCCTCCTTGGGCCCCAGCTGAACTCTGAGGCCCTTCATGGCTTTGTTCGGCCACCTTGTGGCAGCTCGACCAGCTGCTTAGCTGGTGCTAACAAAACACGGATGTCCCGCCTCAACATCTGGAGACGAAAACTTTCTCCATCGAGCTCCCCTCCTCGGCCCGAGGTAGAATCTGGCGGCATCGGAAGCTTATTGCCGAGGGCAGATCTGCGAGCGTTCTGGAGAGGCTCGAATCCGGGTAAGTAATAGGTAATTCACTTTAACATGCTTGCTTTGCATGAAGAATGCCTTACCGCGCTATTTTCTTCAAATCCTTGATTTCCTAGAGGGCCTTGTGGGCATTGGCCTTAGCGAGCCTTGGCACTCTCAAGAGCCCGCCTTAGCTCGGACTCACGAGCCTCAAGTCACGCCCCAAACCCTCGTGCTTTTCCACGAGCACAGGCTCTTGTTGCCTCCGCCACCAGCGCCTCCTGCTTCTCTCGCTCGGCTCGCTCCGCGCTTGCATTGCGTTCGGCCGCGGACACCGCCTCCTCCAGAAGTCGCCACCTCGTTAAGTAGCCCTAGTAGTACGTTACCCTTGTTATTTCTCTTGCAACAAATCCTTTTCTATAAGGTATACTTTAACAGGGTGTTACTCACCTTCCTTGTCCTTGAGCTGCTTCTTGCTTGCGGCCGAGCTTCGCTCTCGGACGCTTCGAGGCTCTCCTTCAACATTGACCTCCATGATCGGTCTGTGGTCCCGTGCGGCGCAGCAGCTGCAATCCCATATTGACACATTTTTTGAGACTCTGCATATATCTTTTAGATCCTCGGTCCGGCTTTGTTTTGAACACCGGCCGAGCATCGGGGACTCTGTCTATCAGATATTATAGTACATATCTTAAAATTCTTACCTCAAAGCTTTGTTAGAAGGCTGCTGCGAGGCTTCGATCGAGCCCGCTCTTGGCGAGTGAACCTTCGAATCACCGCACTCATGACGGTCGGTGTTCTTCTTCGATGGAAGCGGCTGTTGAGTGCCTCCGGCCAGTCATCCAGCGCCTCGGTTGGGCCGGAGGCCGCCCGGTGTCCTGAGGGCCACCGCGGACTCGGAACCAACTGCGGGTTCGGTTGGATCCTTGCAAAGTCCAGGAGGTTGCCCTGCGGCACCTCCGGAGCCTCCTCCTCTGGTGGGCCCCTCACAGGATCCCACCTCGGCGTCGTCGGCGCCACGGGGGAGTGCAGGCGATTGGGAAGAATCCATATCCGTCGTGCCCAAGGACCCGCTCGAAAGCGAAGCGGGAAGATAAATCCTTGGGTGGACTACGAGGTTGTATCTTGACATTACAAAGACACTATGTGACAAAAAGAAAATTGTAAATCATCTGGGAGTCCAGGGTACTTACGATCTACTTGAGCCCTGCCCTTGAGGCCACTCCTACGTCGCCGGCGTCGACATTAGCATGAGAACAGTCCAGGAAGGTCCTTCCTTCTTGGACCCTCGGCCTCCCCTCGTTGGGAAGCCTTCCTCTTCTTCTCTCCCCTTCTAGAGAGTCCCTCTCTATTCTCCTCCTCTTCCTCATGGGAGGAGTCGCCGCCTCGTGTCATCGGACGATAAGTCCGATACCACCACCGCAGAACTCCTTGCCGGGTTTCCATGGCCTTCTTCTTGGCCTTCTTCTTGACACTTCGTAAAGCGGCAGGGACCAGCATACATCAAGCGGGCATCCGCTGGGTCTTATTCTGGAAGGCCGGCAGGCCAGGTTAACCCTGTCGGGCGTTAAATGCTGCTCACGCCCGATCAAAAGTATTGGGAGTTTAGATCCGCATGAAGTTAAAACATGAAAAGCAAGTGTCCCATAAAGGATAACATAAACACCTCGTCGGTTGGACCGCTGCGAGCTGAATCCGCGATCTTCGGTAGCGGATGCGGGGGCTTCGGCGCCCTTGAACAGCACCCTCCAGGCGTCTTTGTTTGTAGTATCAAAGAGCCCGCTCAAGGTCTGGTGCTGTGCCGGATTGAACTCCCATAAATTGAAGTCCGTTCTTTGGCGGGAGAATCCGGCGGACAAGCATGACACTGGACCACGTTGACAAGCAGCGGCTTCTTGTTCACTAGGAGTGCAGGCGGGGACTGAGTCCGGTCGGCTCTCTGCGAACTACCCACTAGCTAGCCCTTCTCTTTCCGGGAGGTTAGCTGCATGGGGATGCCAGATCTGAATTTGGGGCAGCTGCCCATTTAGAATCAGCAACGGCTCGGTGATAGAACCACCCGATTGCCACCCTTTGGCCGGATCCACGAGGCGCCCTCGAGCCAAGTAGCGTTGAGCATTTACCCACCATGGTGCCTCCGCCTCCGGCAGCTGCCCTTCACGACTTCGGCTTGACATTGAAGGTCTTTAGCCACAAGCCTGAGTGGGGCTGGATGCGAAGGAAGGCCTCACCTGACGATAAACACGAGATATTGAGGATAAAATTGGGGCAGATCGTGAAATCAGGCCGTAGTAGAACATGAGCCCCTAGACAAAAGGATGGAGTGGGAAGCCCGATCCAGCGGGAGAAATGGGGAAGGAATACTACCCTCTCATGGGGCCGGGGTGGGGATGAGTTGCCCCTCGTCGGGGAGCGTGCGCGATGTCATTTGGAGCGGATATCCGGCATCACGCAACTTCTTGATGTGCCCCTCCATGGAGGAGGCCATCCACTTGCCTCCCTCTGGACATGGTGGAGAAGGTCGAGGTGAGATGTGCGGACTTGGTGTTTGGAGCTCGGTGCGGAGATGGATAAGCAAAAGGAGGAAGAAGGCGTGAGGTAAAAGGTGGATCCTTATCCTTATATAGGCGGACAAAACTATGCGTCCGGCACACCTGGTAAAACTTCGCTTGTCTCCCAAGCGCCGCAATCAATAGGAGCGGTTGGATTACCCACGTCCGTATTGATGGGAATCCCGGAATAAGGGAACATGATCTACTGCTTCGACAAGGCGTGCCAAGAAATCGCTTAGCTAAACGTCTTTGAGGTGGTATAATAAAAATGATTTGAGTAAAAGGCTTGGTTGTGGTGTGATGTCACGCCACACAAATCATCGCAGATTAAACTTGTGTAAATATTATTCTCTCTATGGTGGCATGTGGAATTTATTTTCTGAGAGCGGACACTATCCTGGTGTTCACAATCTTCTATGAATTATTTGGAGGAGGAACCGGCCTTGCAATGCGAAGACAATATACCTGGCGGATTTCGTTGTCATTGAAGCCTGGTTGAGAGAGAGCTCTTGAGGAGTCTGGACTAGGGGGTGTCCGGGATAGCGAAATATCATCATCGGCGGACTCCAAGACTATGAAGATACAAGATTGAAGACTCCGTCCCGATGTCCGGATGGGACTTTCCTTGGCGTGGAAAGCAGAAGCTTGGCGTCTGGACATGTAGATCTCCTACCATTGTAACCCGACTCTGTGTAACCCTAGCCCTCTCCGGTGACTATATAAGCCGGAGGGTTTTATCTCCGTGGGACACAACAACAATAACAACAATCATCACCATAAGCTATGCTTCTAGGGTTTAGCCTCCTTGATCTAAATGGTAGATCCACTCTTGTACTACCCATATCATCAATATCAATCAGCGGGAGTAGGGTTTTACCTCCATCGAAAGGGCCCAAACACTGGGTAAAAACATCGTGTCCCTTGTCTCCTGTTACCATCCTCTAAGCATGCACAGTTAGGGACCCCCTACCGAGATCCGCGGTTTAACACCGACATTTCCCCTTTGGTGCAAAGGGGCAAATAGCATAACCAAGGTATCAAACAAAGGCAACCATTTGATTGCAAAAGACCAAGACCAGCGGAGACTGGCAGAAGCGGAGGTCATCGTGGAGCCCAAGCCAGCGTCATCGTCGCGGGGTCTTTTCTGCGGCGAGGTCAACTTTAGTCGGGATAAGTGTACTAGATGTTCCCCTTCAAAATGGCCAATTGTTGGCGCCCTTCCGCTCAATATTTGGGAAGAGGCCGGGGCCTTCGCCTATAAATAGGACTAGCCACCCATAGGGTAGGGCATCTGGATCGATTGGATCCACACCCAAGGCAGAGAAAGGCGTGAACTCCGGGAAGCAGTTCATGCACCCACCAAGAACATACCCTCATGAGGCTATTCTTCCCTTGTATTGTTCCTCGTCAGGCCCAGGCAGTCCACACCTGGCTGGGTAGGGTATTACACCACAATGGTGGCACTGAACCGAGTATAAATCTTGTGTCCCTGTGTTGTTCTTGAGTGGTTTAGATCCTAGCGGCGGTGAAACATGGGTAGGCTGAGGTGTGATCTCGTGCACACCCGGTGTGTGAAAGTGCAACTAATCCCGGGTGGTTTTGGTAATTAATAACAACATATATATCATTGAACTAATTATTTCTTGAGAATATTTGAGAAAGTTCGGTGATATGGGTATAACAATATTGATGATGTGGACCCTCAAAATGCTAAGGAAAACATTGGCAAAAGCTCAAGACTCTATTTTGGTTTAGTGATCCAAGATCACATTGAGTCCATAGGAAAGCCAATACTATTAAAGGGATGAGGTTATGATGATGATCTGGTTGCTCAAAGTGCTTAGTGATTTATCTCTCAAACTATCAGCAATCTTTCATTCCAACATAAACTCATAAGTAATCTCGGTCCCACCGATTCCATAAACTTCAGTCACAAGAGATGAACCACCTCAGCCATATAGCCAAACCCTAGTAATTTGGATTTTCCGATTCCAAACTCGGTCTTACGAAATTGGTGTTGCCAACTACATGTAACATACGTACTCAAATCGGTGTCACGAGATGAGAAAATCGGTCCCCCGAGATTGGCAAACCCTAGACTTTGGAAGAATCGGACTAGCAAGAGATTGTATTTTCGGTCCACGAAAATCCCAACGTTCTAAGATTTGAACTTTCGGTCTCACCGAGTTGTCAACTTGTCGGCCGAGATTGGTCAAATGTGTGTAGCAGTTGGATTTTGTGTGGAGCTATAAATACCCTCCACCTCCTCTTCATTAGTGGAAGAGCCATCGGAAAGAACTACCACTCCTACCTTACATTTACGAGAAGAAAACTACCTACCCTTGTGTTGAGATCAAGTTGCTCCACTCCCACCATATGAAACTTGATTTCTAGCCTTCCCAAGTTGCTTTCCACTCAATCCTTCCTCCACCACAGCCAAATCGGTGAGGAGAGTTGAGTGTTGGGGAGATATCATTTGAAGCACAAGAGCAAGGAGTTCATCATCACCAACACCATCTATTACCTTTTGGAGGTGGTGCCTCCTAGATTAGTTAGGTGTCGCTTGGGAGCCTCCGTCAAGATGTGGAGTTGAACCAAGAAGTTTGTAAGGGCAAGGAGATCGCCTGCCGTGAAGATCTACCCAGTAAGGCTAGTCCTCCGTGGGCGTAAGCCATGATGGCATAGACAAGGTTGCTTCTTCGTGGACCCTTCGTGGGTGGAGCCCTCCGTGGACTCTCATGGCCGTTACCCTCCGTGGGTTGAAGTCTCCATCAGCGTGGATTGGCGATAGCACCACCTATCGGAACCACGAGAAAAATCTCCGTGTCTCCAAATTGCGTTTGCTCTTCTCCACCTCTTATTTACTACATGTGCAATTTACTTTCGCTGCCATTACTCTAGAATTGCATGTGTGGGTGATACTTGACTTGCTCATCATTGTGAACTTGCTAAAACTTGTCCTAATCAAAGGCTAAACTTTTAAGTTGTCAAGTAGTCTAATCACCCCCCTCTAGACATACTTCGATCCTACAAGTGGTATCGAGCTTTGGTCTCCATTGGATTGGTTTTCATTGCATTGGATTCCATAAGCTTGGTTTCACAACCTAGGAGAGTATGGCGTCTAGTGAGGTAAATTTTCGTAGAGGTCCTTACTTTGATGGTTCAAACTTTGCTAGTTGGAAGCATAAAATGAAAATGCATATTCTTGGACATAACCACGCATGGGGCATTATTTGTGTTGGCTTGCAAGGTGAGTTCTTGAGGAAGGAAAAGTTCGGATCGCGAAGCTCTGCGGATGAGTTGCGGATGTTCTGAACAATGCTCAAGCTTGTGACATTCTCTTCAATGCTTTGTGTCGAGGAGTTCAACAAGATCAGCCGTCTTGAGAATGCAAAGAGATTTGGGATACTTTGGTGAAATGCGAAGGTACCGAGTCCGTGAAGGAATCAAAGCTAGATGTTCTTCAAGGTCGACTTGACAAGTTCAAGATGAAGGAAGGTGAAGAATTCGCTGAAATGTACTCTAGGCTTGCTCTCATCACCAATGAGATGGCGGGCTTAGGAAGCGAAGAAATGACCGACCGATTCATCATCAAGAAGATTCTCGAGCTTTGGATGGAAAGTATGACACCGTGTGCACTTTGATCCAAATGATGCCAAACTACAAGGATCTCAAGCCTACGAAGTCATTGGAAGGATTGTTGCTCATGAGATGACACTTAAAGATAAGGAAGAGCTTCACAACAAGTCAAGTGGTGCTTACAAAGCTGCAGTTGAAGCTCCCACAACCTCAAGTGACAAGCTAGTTTCCAATGAAGAGATAAGCCTAATGGTGAAGAACTTCAACAAATTCTACAAGAGTAGAAGCAAGGAAAGAAGCTCAAAGTCTAGATCATATGATGAAAAGAGATCTTCTAGTCGTGATCGAAGCTGCTACAATTGTGGAAGACCGGACACTACTCAAATGAGTGTTCGACTCCCCAAGAAGAAGAATCTCCAAGAAGAAGAAGCTCAAGAGAAGAGTCGCCTCGAAAGAGAGAAGGAGTAGAGATGATCGTTATGAGCGAAGATCCTCTCGGAGAAGCAAGGATTAGGAAAGGAAAGACAAGTCATCAAGGAGCTACACAAGAAGAAAACATCAAGCTCATGTTGGTGAATGGGTTTCGGCTCCGACTCAGACAATCACTCGAAAGAAGCTATCACTCCAACTCGAATCTGATCAAGATGAAGGTGTTGCGGTCTTGCTCTCGTGTCCTCCAACTCCAACTCCTATGACATATTTGATTCACCAAATGAGGGAATTGGAAGATGCTTCATGGCAAAAGGCCCCAAGGTATCACACCTGAATTCATTGACTTTGATAGTGATGAGGATGACTTGCTTGGTGAAGATGAGCTTTTACATGATAAATCTAGTGAGCTTAGTAATGATGAACATGCTAATAGTCTTTATAGTCGAGAAGAGTCGAATGACAATGCTATGAAGGAGATTGAGCGTCTAACTAAAGAACTAAACACTCTTAAGTTAGCTCATGAAACAACTCAAGAAGATCATAGAGAGCTCCTAAGATCTCATGAGAAGCTACGCTTGAAGCTCAATCTAGAGCAAGAACATGAGTTTCTAAAGCTATCAATGGCGATCTTGAAGAAGAGTTCTTCATATCTTGCCAAATGACTTCTCTTGTCTAATTTCTTGCCACCTATTAAAACTAAGCATGACAAGCATAAGAAAAATTCTTCATCTAGTAGTAACAATAATCATGCTAAATCAAATGTTGTTACTTCTAGTAGTTCTCTTGATTCCACTAACAATGTTTCAAGCCAAGTTTCACTTGAGCAAGAAAATAGTTTATTGAAAGGGATTATAGAAAGGTGTCTACAAGAGTCTTGCGGAAGCAAGAGCTTTGAGAAATTGTTAGCAACAAGGAAGACAGGAAGAATCAAGGAATTGGTTTTGAGCGAAAGTTCAGCGCGAGGGTGTTGAATGGGAAGAAGGTCAATATCACTCCAAAGTTTGTTTCTCAAAAGGAGAAGTATGATCCTACTTCTTCCAATGTGGAACAAGCTCAAGATGACCTTCCACCACAAGACCACAAGCTAAAAGGCAAGGACAAGCTTCAAGAGGAGATTGATGCATTCATTGAAGCACCCAAGGCCATGGTCAAGTGGGTTCCCAAGGCAACTTCAAGTTCTACTTGACAAGCTCAACTACTACCCCAAGGATTCCCATCAAGATGATGTGGATCGAAGAAGAAGAACTAGAGAGTTCTTGAGGGTGACTCGCCAATATACTTCACTCACATTCATTTTGGCAAAGAACTTGTGCAATCAACTTCCACATCTTGCACTAGTTCATGGAGTCCTAAACCCTCATGTTGGTAAGTCAAGGGACAAGGTAATCATTGCTTTCATGGACATCATCTATTGTGTACTTCAATCTATGTCCATGGATATCCTTGTTTGTTCCTTGTGGGACTAACCCATGTAGGTATTGAAAGTGCGAATCAAAGGATTGCTCCCAACTCTTGATGATCTTCATCAACATTGAGCATCCACATCTTCAACATCTACATGAAGTCTTCAAGCGACAACCCAAGGTTAGTTTGACCCTTTAAAGGGGTTCTCACATCAAGGGAGCTTTGCTCTAAAGAAATGAGCTAAAGCATCTTCAAATGATGTGAACACATTAATGCTTTATGGAAAAGTGGTAACCCCACTTGTGCTTAAGCGATGAGTATGACCTATGATCAAATGTTCTCATTTGACTCCTAAGTCAATATACTCATATATAGATGACCTAGTCATCGCCAAATTGTGTGCTAGTTGCTAGAGTTTTGTTTGTGCATGTTTGACACATATTTCATTTGCTATCTTATTGTGTGAGCATGTTGGATGCATGATTTTATCCATTCGAGGACATCCATTTGTTGCTTTGGTCTTTTGGATTTTCTTTTTGACCAAATGGATGGACAAGAATGCCTAAGTTCCTCTAGCTATCTATGCTTTCTTGTCTCAAACTCTATTCATGCTTATATCACAAACTTTGAACAAGACTTTTTGGACGAGACCGAGTGAGGAGCACTCGGAGCCACCGATCCGTCAAAAGCCTAAATTCCAAAACCTTCTAAGTACTTTCGGTCAAACCAATATACTCAAATCGGACAGACCGAAATCACTTGGATTGATCTAGGTTTTCACCTCGGTGAAACCGAGTTGCAAATCTCGGCGTGACCGATGTGTGTAACTGCTTGCAATTAACCATCTCGGTGCCACGAGTTTTCAACTCGGTCCACCGACGGTGAAAGGTATATATACCGAGGGAGGCGTAGCGTTGATTATTCCTTCAAAGCGTCTCGCCCCAAACCCTTATTGCCGTCGCCGTGGTCTTGGATCGTCTCCGCCGTCGCTTTGTCGCCCTCGCCATGGTCTCCATCGCCGTCAGCGGTCGATCTCATCGCGCCGTTGCGCCGTGGTGAAACTCCACCAAGTTGGGTGAGTTTCATCCCTCTCGTCTTCAACCTCGATTCAATGCACGATAGGTTTTGCCTAGTTTCTTGCCAAGTTTGAAATCTTCCTATCTAGCAGATTAGATCTTAGAACAAAATTGAGTGAAAATTTTAGGGTTAGGTTTCCGCGAACACATCTCGGTGTGACCGATTCTACATTCTCGGATGACCGATTTGGCCTCTGGCCATTACCTGCACTTTTCGGTTAAACGAGTTGTGCAAATCGGTAAGACGAAATGAGGACTTAGTGAAACCCTAGTGCTCTCGGCTAGGCCGAAACCCATTTCGGTCCAACGAAAGTGGTGTGATAGGTTACTGTTTAGACACTTGGATTCACGAATTTTAGACTCGGTCGGACCGAAATGCATTACAGTGAAAACCTAAAACTGAAGTTTGAACTCATTTATTTTGCAAAATCCTCTGCGGTTTGTGATAACTCTTCTATTACGCCTATACCTATTCTATTCACGGGTTGTCGGTCATATCGATGCAAGTGACAGCGAGAGCAGTCTGAATCACGGTTGAGATTCGAGGCGGTCACAAGTCACGAAGCCAGCAGTTTTTCGATGATGGAGAGGAGCACCCCAAGTGGTTTTACTGCTGCTGCCACGAGGGCAGGAAGAAGAGAATTACGATGAGGAAGACTCGACTTTGTTCTTGATGAGAGATTACTTCCAAGCCTAAGAGGAAAGTGGTTGCCAAAGGCTATCAAAGGCGACAAACAAAGAAAGGCACCAGCAAAGAGAAGAAATCCACAGTTGCAAAGAAGCTGAGCATGGAAGAAGAAACCTCCGGCAAGATCAAGAAAACTTCCAAGAGGAAGAGGCTAGTTCATGATGAAGGCGATGATGATTACGATGAGAAGCACCTCGGCCTCCTCGAAGCAAAAGTTGATGGGAGATGCCATCGAGGCGGGAGCACCCACAAAATCTAAGCCATCGGCTCCGGCAAAGGCAGCCCAAGCCAAACCTGCTGCCAAGCCTAAGAAAGCGATAAGAAATATTCTTGCTTGAGAAGAAGAAGGACAATGTGCCACTGCTGAATCGATGAAGAGGCACATGTTTCTTTGAAGCTCGAGGCGAAGCTGCCGATTCATAATGATGCTCATCCTCGAGCTGAAAATATGAAGGAAAGGAAGGACAAAGGTCTCGGGCTATGGAGCAAGTTGATCCATATGCCACGAGGAGAAGGACATTTGTTGACTCAAGATTCCACACCGAGAAGCAACAAGATTTCTATGAGGCAGTGCTCATGGACAAGAAGCCAATTATTCTTGACACGGATACATTGACTAGGAATACATCGGCGGTGAAAACCACGAGACTACTTCCCACATGTGCATGAGAGCTTCACTTTGCATGTGGAGTTGCTGAGTTTGTTGGTGAGAATTGTTGCTTGGAATGATGAGATGATCATGCGGTTCTATGCCTGACACATTTCTATCGGATGGCGAATTGTATGGATGTGAAGGAAGGAGAGATTCTCTTCATTTGTTGAAGAATGGAGGCGTTCTTTGAATGCTCGATATCAAGAGATGATGATGTAGATGTCTATGGCATTCCCAAGAAGAATCACGAGTCTATGAAGAACATGTACAATGAGGTACAGGACAAGGATGTAGAGATATGGAAGCTTGGATCGGTTTATCATCTTGAGCAGGTCTCCCAACCACTAACACCATTACGAGGCATACTTTGATGCCCAAGTCGAGGAGACCACCGCATGATAAGAGGCTATTCTATCAACATCTGCACATTACGGATCGAAGACACCTTTTAAGGTGATGGACACGATAGTAGAGACTATCAAGAGGATGATGCAATGAGACGAGAAGAGGTCATGTGGGTTTGCTCCGCACATTGGATGCTCATCAATGCCAAGTTTGTACGGACACCTACATTGGATAGACCCCACTTGCCCTTGCAGCTGAACATGAAGATAATGAAGTTGTGATGGTGAGGATGCTCCCACATCTGTTGAAGGACACGCTAAGTCTGAAGCTGCCAAACAAGCTAAAGCTGAGAAGGAAGCGGCGGCAAAGCCAAGGCGTTGGAGAACAACTTCTTGAAGCCACTCGGAGAATTGAACTCTTTGCCAGCATAGTGCGATCTCGGGAGAGTCTTGAGAGGATAGTTGAAGATAAGTTCCATGCTCTGGATGTCAAGCTAAGCTGAAGTGCAGTCACCGTCAACAAGCTTGAGGCGGAACATTGAGGAAGCGAAGAGAGAAAGCGAGCTCATGAAGGAGATGGAAGATGATCTAGTCGAGGATGACTATGAGCAGCTGCTGCGGTGCCCACAAAGCCGGATCATTTGCTATTCGATGGCAGACCCAGGGCTACTACATGGCACCTCCTACAGCTCCATCGGTTCGGCTCCGGCTCTAGTGTCTACTCCTCCGGCTCCACAGACTTGATGAAGCTTTTGCGAGATGCAGCTATCTCCACTCCATCGGCAGACGAGGAGCCGCCCGGCGAGTCCCTAGTGACGATTAGCTCTATACCTTCGAACTTTTTGGTAACTTGTTGCCAAAGGGGAAAATTGTATAGATCATAGGACTTCGAGAGAGAGTGCTCGTTTTGCTCTTTCGTTTGCGGTTTTCCTTGAGATACTTTTGAGTTCTTGAGACATTTCGTGTGTTTGATACTCGTTTGCTCTATCTTTGATGAGTGCTTGATCATACTATGCTTAATGTGTGCTTAATGCTTATCATATTCTATTCATATCTTGTATGATCATTTACTCATGTCTTGGTGATTGGGTGCATGCTATTCATTCTTATCATTTTGTGCGCTCCACCAAGATGTATGTGACATGGAAGAGTGACCCATGATCCTAATCGATTGTGCATTTGCATTCAAGCATAAATCTTAAATAATGCACAAATTTAGGGAGCTCTTGCTTATCACATACTTCTCAAAGCGACGATGTTATTCATTGATTATATCATTTGTCGAGCTTTGATCTATATGTTGTCATCAATTACCAAAGGGGAGATTGAAAGTGCAACTAATCCCGGGTGGTTTTGGTAATTAATAACAACATATATATCATTGAACTAATTATTTCTTGAGAATATTTGAGAAAGTTGATTGATATGGGTATGGCAATGGTGATGATGTGGACCCTCAAAATGCTAAGGAAAACATTGGCAAAAGCTCAAGACTCTATTTTGGTTTAGTGATCCAAGATCACATTGAGTCCATAGGAAAGCCAATACTATTAAAGGGATGAGGTTATGATGATGATCTGGTTGCTCAAAGTGCTTAGTGATTTATCTCTCAAACTATCGACAATCTTTCATTCCAACATAAACTCATAAGTAATCTCGGTCCCCCGATTCCATAAACTTCAGTCCTGCAGAGATGAACCACCTCAGCCATATAGCCAAACCCTAGTAATTTGGATTTTCGATTCCAAACTCGGTCTTACGAAATTGGTGTTATAAGCTTACATAACATACGTACTCAAATCGGTGTCACGAGATGAGAAAGTCAGTCCCACCAAGATTGGCAAACCCTAGACTTTGGAAGAATCGGACTAGCAAGATTGTATTTTCGGTCCCACGAAAATCCCAACGTTCTAAGATTTGAACTTTCGGTCTCACGAGTTGTCAACCAGTCGGCCGAGATTGGTCAAATGTGTGTAGCAGTTGGATTTTGTGTGGAGGCTATAAATACCCTCCACCTCCTCTTCATTAGTGGAAGAGCCATCGAGAAAGAACTACCACTCCTACCTTACATTTACGAGAAGAAAACTACCTACCCTTGTGTTGAGATCAAGTTGCTCCACTCCCACCATATGAAACTTGATTTCTAGCCTTCCCAAGTTGCTTTCCACTCAATCCTTCCTCCACCACAGCCAAATCGGTGAGGAGAGTTGAGTGTTGGGGAGATATCATTTGAAGCACAAGAGCAAGGAGTTCATCATCACCAACACCATCTATTACCTTTTGGAGGTGGTGCCTCCTAGATTGGTTAGGTGTCGCTTGGGAGCCTCCGTCAAGATGTGGAGTTGAACCAAGAAGTTTGTAAGGGCAAGGAGATCGCCTACTTCGTGAAGATCTACCCGAGTAAGGCTAGTCCTCCGTGGGCGTAAGCCATGATGGCATAGACAAGGTTGCTTCTTCGTGGACCCTTAGTGGGTGGAGCCCTCCGTGGACTCTCATGGCCGTTACCCTCCGTGGGTTGAAGTCTCCATCAGCGTGGATTGGCGATAGCACCACCTATCGGAACCACGAGAAAAATCTCCGTGTCTCCAAATTGTGTTTGCTCTTCTCCACCTCTATTTACTACATGTGCAATTTACTTTCGCTGCCATTACTCTAGAATTGCATGTGTAGGGTGATACTTGACTTGCTCATCATTGTGAACTTGCTAAAAACTTGTCCTAATCAAAGGCTAAACTTTTAAGTTGTCAAGTAGTCTAATCACCCCCCTCTAGACATACTTCCGATCCTACGCCGCCTCCGCCTCGGACCTCTGAAGGGGATCCACTCGACCTACGGTCCCGGTGAGCCGCCACGCTACCACTCCCAGTTGGCATCGCGAAACCAGCTGCGTGGCACAGGGGCACTCTGGCCGAGGCATTGGGGCGGCATGAGGCGTCGTGCCACATGATAGATCAAGGAGGCAGCAGAGGAGGACCATGGCAGTTCCTCGGCCCGGTGGCGAGAAAAAGCACACGAGGCTGAGCTCTTTCGAGGAGCCAAAGGAAGGCCCGTCGACCACGCGCAGGCAGTGATTACTCGGTACCGCTAATCCCTCGAGGAGACATCATCGCTAACCGTGGATCGCGGGAGAGTGCAGGTCGTCGCGGCGTGAGAGGTTGCCCCAATCCGGCAGCTCCCCACCCCTCGGGAGGAGGCACCGGAGGCCTCTGGGGAGAGGGGCCGAGATCCGACCTCGCCCGCAGCGCGCTTTCGGAGCAAAGCGCCCTCGGGTGAGCCCTCTGCGGGAGGTGCCCAGGCCTCACCAGCGTGAGAGGACCCATGGTGCGTCGAGGAACGCTGGCGACCGCTCTATCCCCATCTGCGGCGTCCTCGGTCTCCGGCCGTCGTCGGTGGCGATAGAGTGGTGCAAAGCGGGGCCCTCGTGTGGCGATATGAAGCAAGGCGGTACACTGTGAAGAAGGCCCGGTTGCTGTGGCTTCGCCGCCCGTGACACTCTCACGTAATAATGGTGGGGCTGTACACGCCCGAAGTCTCGGAGAGGCGCCCTCGGGCCTCGGGGCTCCATGCCTTGATGGCAGCCCTATAGCTCGGCCTGTGGTGAGAAGGCGTCGAAGACTAGACTAGGTGCGAGGGCGGCCTTTTTCTGCTTTTCCTGCTTTTCCCCTTGGTTGTTGCTTTTCCCTGTTTGGATTTAAGTTGGATTTGAGCTTAAAACTTGCGTGTGTTCGGGGAAGGGCTGTTTAGTCTCGTTCGAGCAATCTCTTGCATTCCGATTGCCGCTTTGCGTCTGTCCGAGCTTCAACTGCCTCCCCTCGCGAGCCCCTCACGAGCCGGGCCAGGCCCAGCATGAATGCAGCCCAGACTGCCATCGGCACGCCCTCTCAGGAGGATCTACTTGCAGGTTCAACAGGCTTGTTTGGGAGACGCTCAGGGCACCACAACCCTCCGCAGGCTAGCTCAAGGCCCACGTGGGTCGAAAGGTAAACAAGCAGGTTGGCTGCGCCATAAACCCGATCGCCGGCGAGCACATGGGTGATATCATGTCTACTGTCGCTAAGCTGCATGTTTTTACGAGAGGGCTCCCCTCGAAAATGCTCTTACAACCTTTTTGGGCCAAGCGGCCGAACTCTCTCTGCGGAGGTAAAAAGCGAGAGCGGCAGCACGATCGGTCGGATAAATCCCCAATGCATCCACAGGGACAGCTCGGAGCCACGGCGCGCCGCTAACATCGCCCGTCACCTCCTCGTCGCCCCCGACAGCGCGCTGGTCATTCATCACTCCGCCCTCACTAGCGCCGGGCCATTCACCCTCCGCCCTCGTCGGCGCTACGACCACGCCGTCGTCGTCGGTGGTGAAAGCCCGAACTCAAGCATCCGTTGTCTTCCACCCAGCTTGCCGGGTTGTCCCCGGCGGCCAAAGGCACGGTGCGATAAGCGGCATCGAAGTCAAAGTGGGGATCCATGTCTTTGAAGATGGTGAAGGCCGAGCTGCGCCCAAGTAGGGCGCGGCTCCTCTCCTCCACCAACTGTCGGCTCTACCGAGCAGGACCTCCGGTCGCGTCACCACGCCGGTGAAAGAAGCGAAGGTTACCGGCATAGTTGACCACATGAGGTTCTCCAGCGGTTGCCGCGAGATGATACCCAAGGCGCGTTGGCTCTTTCCGGAGCTCGCGGAGCATGGGGCTATGCACGTGCTCCAGGTCTGCGCTGGCGTATCTCGTCCTCGTTTACGCGGCGCAGCCTCCGATCGCATCCACCCTTTGGTGGAGGATAAGCATCTCGGCTCGGGAAGAAGCCATTACTGCTGTCATGCCGTGCCAAAAAGCGGCCCAGTGGCGTCCGCGCGCCATGTCACTTCATCGGCTTGGCCCCTCAGGCGGCGGACCTGCCCTTTGCTTCAACTGGATCGCTCAAGCCTTTCCATGAACTTCGCGCTCGAGGTTGGCGAGCCACCCTCCCACAGCGTCAACTTCTTCGAGGCTCGGGCTTCCCTCTCGGCGACATCATCCTCGCTTTGTGCCACCATCGCTCCCTGCGTCTCGATCGCTCCAAGTTCGAGGCGGCGCTCGGTGGCCTCCATCGTCGATGCCTCCTCATGCTTACGAAGCTCTGCCCGATCAGCGAGGCCCCCTCCGCCGGCCTTGAGGCCGCCTCATGCAACTCCACTGTTGCTCTAAGGGAGCTGCTCGGGGCCGGAGCTCCCCACCCCGCTCTTCACGGCCTTGCCTGCTGGTTGGCCTCTTGAGCCTCTTGACGGCCGGGAGCAGGCCTCCCGAGAAGCTGCCAGTGGCGCCTCGACCTTCTCATTAGCCGAGTCACGCGGTGAGCAGCGCCAAGAAGCAGGCAGCCACCTTGACCTCGCCTCTCCTCGGCTAAGCGCGGGCCCTCGGCCTCAAGCGCGCGTCCTCCTCAGCAGGCTCTACACCAAGCTGGCTCACCCGTCCGCCGCCCTCCGGAGGAGAACCCTTGGCGGAGGGCAGTAGCAGCTCAAGCCGTCTTCCGCATCTCCCTTACGCCTCGAGCAGGAGGGCCCGGATCAGCACTCCCCGCTGGGCTGGGCTGGGGGCTCAGCGCCCTCGTGATGGCAGCGAGCCGCCTCGCCAAGCTTGGCCCGAGCCAGTCGCCCTCAAGGAAGATCGCATAAGGCCGACCTCAGCCAGTCGTCGTCCACAACGGTCGAAGAGCCAGGCAGGCTGGCTATGCCCGGGAGGGCTCATGAAGGATGGTCGAGAGGAGTGCAGAACCAAGATGCACCATGAGATGGCCCACCTCTCCAACCGGCCTCACCACAAAGGCGGTGCTAGAGCCGGGGCGCTTGGGAAGGTGGGCCAGGCCGAGAGCTGGAGGGATGGCTCCTCGATCGCCCTCCATAAACTTCGGCGGGAAGGGCCTGCTTGAGGTAATGATTAGTTGAAACAGCGGGAGAGTAAGGAATAGATGAAGGAGAAAGCTTACTCATCGGTTGTGAAGTAATTCCTGCGTTTCAATAGGTGGCAAGGGTAATCATCACCAAAGGCCTCCCTTATTTTAAGAAAGCCTCGAAGTCCACATGGGCGACCGGATGCTCGTATGAAGTCAGACACAACGAGAACAAGCACCAAGGTGCGGCAGCCAGGGGCCTCGCCCGGAGACCGCGTCGCTAGATGCTGCGCCAAGGAGGGTGGCCGAGGCCTCGGGGGCCTCTGCCATGGGCCGTGAACCGTGGCTTGATGCCTTCAGCCGCCGTGGCGGGCCTCGAAACTGCCGCCTCGGGGTACCGTGTGGCATCATCATCTCGGCGGCCCCTCAGCCCCGCGCCCCTTGCCTCAGCTCCACCACTCGAGGAAGGACCGTCGTGGAGGCAGCGGAAGAAGCAACCACCACCCCTGGGTTCTCATGAGGTCCCCTAATTCCTGCAGGGCGCAACCCCATTCATGTCGAAGTTGGGCATCGCCTTCAGAAATTGCCCTGTTTGAGCAAAAAAGTGCAGTGACGCCCCCATGCGGATCTTTGCAAGAGAAGGGTCCCTAGTCGGGGATCATGAGAACCTTCCTTAGCACTTGGGCGTCGAGATCTTCCTCTTGGAGCCTCATCACGGTCTTCACATCCCTCGAGGCCCACATCCATGGGAATAGCTGGAGAGGGCAATGCGGCATAGAGAACTCCTTCACCACCTTGGGTGCCGTCACCAAGTGACCTCAAGTACATGAGCGGTGCCAAGCGAAGGCCAGGCAGGGGGCTCGTGGCGTCTCTGGCCCCAGCCGAGTTGGGGATAGCGAGGCATAGTTGGCTCCGAGCAGAGGCTGGGCACCCGGCGTCACGTGCAGCCACCGCTCACGGAACCGGTTCTTGAGCGGAGGAAGGCTGAAATCAATTCCAGAATCTTGTTTCAGGTCGGCAAGAAGCTCCACACACCCAAGCATTGGGTAGGATCGCTGAGGCGAGAAGAAGTGGCACAACAAGTCAATTGAAGGAGGATGCCCATCATCGCCTCATGAAAAGCGAAAAAGGCAAGAAGAGTAGTGGATTCGGGACCCAAATGCATCATGTGGATCGGTAATGAAAAGCCTGCGTTGAAGAAATCGGAAGAACGGACTTCGCCCATAGAGCATTAGCGAAATGCAGGACCTCGGTGGCTGTTACATCAATGGAGAAGTGAGATCTGGGCGGACCATTGTCTTCCCTTTTCGTTGAATAGTGGCGATGGCGAATTGACCTTGTCCAAGAGCCTTCCCGGTTGAGTATGATCGACCCGGTCAATGGCCCGAGCCACGGCAATGACGAGAGCGAGGCGAGACACGAGGCTTTGGCCCTTTCCCTTCTTCGTCGGGGCCATGGCGGCGAGGAAGAGGAGGATCACGAGATTAGATTGGAAGCGAGAGTGGGCTCGAAGAAGGAAGAAGCGAGAAGCGCCGGCTGAGAAGTGGGGAGATTGTGGCCTGGCGAAGCGGTCCGCCTAGTAGGCGCGAATAAGGAGGCGTGGGGAACAAGGATGCCCACGTCCAATCAACCGCCATCTGGCGCCCAAAACCGTAGGTTATTGGGGCCCTTGACGGTAGCGCGCACTGCCTCTCCGCTCCTCTGCTAAGCCAAGTCCAGCAGCGCCTTGGGCCGGGGCTCTTGTCGGCGATTACGGGAGCAGGGGTACCCAGACTTGCACTGCGGACTGCTTGGCGTGGCTCAAGGAGTGGCCCGATCGGCCCATCTTCATCAACACATGCTCAAGACCATCGCGAGGCCAAGCCTCATGAGGCGGGCAACAGAGGCTTCCTCGAGTACGGCCGCGCCGGTTGGCTCACGAGGGAGGCGAGAGAGATCAAGCGGGGTACCTCACGAGGTGCCGTGGCCAAAGCCATAACGACCAAGGCAGGCGGGCACTAGGTGGCGCCCGGCCTGTCACGAGAATCTCGTTTCCCCTTTGGTGCAAAGGGGCAAGCCGAACAAGGGTATCAAGCAAAGGGCAACCATTTGATTGCAACAAGACCAAGACCGATGGGGCGGCCGAGCGGAGGTCATCGTGGAGCCCTAGCCAGGCGTCATCGTCGAGGGTCTTTTTGCGGCGAGGACCAACTTTAGTCGGGATAAGTGTACTAGATGTTCCCCTTCAAAATGGTCGATTGTTGGCGCCCTTCCGCTCAATATTTGGGAAGAGGCCGGGGCCTTTGCCTATAAATAGGACTAGCCACCCCAGGGTAGGGCATCTGGATCGATTGGATCCACACCCAAGGCGAGAGAGAGAATTTGAACTCCCGAGGCAGTTCATCGCACCCACCAAACAGACCCTCATGAGGCTATTCTTCCTTGTACTCTTCCTTGTCAGCCCAGGCAATCCACACACCCTGGCCCTGGGTAGGTGTTACACCACAATGGTGGCTTGAACGATATAAATCTTGTGTCCCTTGTGTTGTTCTTGAGTAGTTTAGATCCTAGAGAGGTGGTGAAACATGGGTAAGTGAGGTGTGATCTCCGTCGCACCCGGTGTTGAACCTCAAAGGTGCTGTCGGAACCCGAAATCGAGAAGGCCCTCGTGATACTGCTATGTTGTTGGAGACCTTTTCTCCATCTTTGGAAGCGAGTTACCGCAACATAGTAGAGCTTGTCTTGAGTAGGAGATATGAGCAACCTGCGCTGACCCCATGCCATGTCGTGAAAGGCAGCCAGTACATGACCCGGCCGTCCGGTGCTTCACTTCTCGGGGAAAGTGACCGGTCCTCGCCGCTTTGAGCGGTGACTCAGCCCATTACGCCCACGAAATGCGCAAGTCGGCTCCTTGATGACTTCTGGGTCGTCTTTGAATTCCTCTTGAAGCAGCTTGCAACTTCGATGTTCCATTCGAGGACTCTTCCGGCTGAGTTGGGGCTCACAGTACCCTTTCAAGGGGTATGCCTAGATGACCTTGATGGGATGGCCTTGAAAATAGTGCGCGCTTGCGTGAAGCCACTAACGGTCGCGAGGAGGTTTTTGGGGCATGGGGTACGCACCATTGCGTCCGTAGCACCGTCTTGACGAAGTATCTGAGGTGCTTTCGGCGAGGTTGAGGTGTTGGCGCAGCCAGCCGTCTTCCGGAGGTTGGCGCCTCTGAGGGCAGCCGGAGTCCCGGTGCTTAGTTGCCCGCCCGAGGCCTCCTCCGCTCGAGTCCGTCCCCTGCTGAGTCGATCATATCCGCTCTAGTCGTGGTCTTGTGAGGCTTTCTTGGCTTTGCTCTGCCCGGCGATCTTGTTGTTAACCTGACCTTGGCGGCGCTCCTCTCTAACGCCACCATGGCTGCTTGGCGGAGTAAGTAGCTGCAAGTAAACACCAAGGGCTCCGGGCGGAGCTACCATCATGGGAGGTAGTGGAGTACTTCTTGAGATCTTGGAATGCCTTGTCGGCCTCTTGATCCCTCGAGCAGGCCCTTCTTCTTCATCGGCTTGAGGAAGGGCAGTGCTGCTCCCAACTTGGAGGTGAAGCGTGTAGCAGTTACATGCCAGTGAGCTTCGCATTTCTCGAGGGTCTTGGCGGACTCATGTCTTATTGCCTTGACCTTCTGCGGGTTAGCCTCGATGCCTGTGGGACGAGAAGCCCAAGAAGCTTGCCGAGGGACTCCGAATCGCACTTCTCGGATTGAGCCATAGATCCACTTCACGGAGGCTCATGAAGGTTTCTTCGGAGTCTGTGTCGAGGTTTTGCCTCCGAGACTTCACCACTATGTAAATCGGCGTAAGCTTGACGTTTCTCGAGCTGCCGACCCAAAGCGATGTGGATCAGCCGCTGAGCTGAAAGGTCGGCGCTGCGTTGCATAACCCAAATGGCATGCGGTATAGCGGTATACCCCACATGGGGTCGGGAAGGCCCGTTTTCTCCCGTCTTCTACGCCATCTTGATCTAGTGATAGCAGAAGGTATCCGGAAGCACAATATGTCACACTAGGCGGTAGAGTCGAAGATCTGGTGCGATGCCGAGGGCGGGAATGGATCTGTGGGAAGGACTTGTTGAGGTTGGTGAAGTCGACACACATCGTTCCTCTCCTCCTTTTTGGCACCTATTGAGGGTTGGCTTGACCATTAGAGGATAAGCGGACCTCGCGAATGGCGTCTCTTGCCTCTAACTGCGAGTTTCTTGGGCGATGAAGGCCTGCTTTTGGTGGGCTGTCGCCTTGCCCATACCTTCCAGCAGGCGCATGTTGGGGCACACATTGAGATGATGTTCAATCCATCACTTGGGACCCCTACCAGCTAATCGGTTCCCACACAAACACCTCCTTGTTTGCCTTGGGAATTTCACCAAGGCCTCCTCACTGCTCTGGATTGAGGTTGGCGCCTATGGTGAAGGTGGCGCCGGAGGATCCATCCTCGTCGGCCGGTACTTGCTTGGTCTCCGCCTTGTCTTGGGTGAATAGCTGCTTCTTCTTGGCGGCATAGCCCCTTGGGCTTGAGGGTATCTGCTTGGCGGTCTCGCCACAGCGGCGTCTTGAAAAGCAAGCTTGGCGCTGCAGTGCTTCCTTGTGTCTTGAGGACACGGTAAGAACGCCGCTGCTCCGGGCATCTTCATGAGGTTATGCGCCGGGTGAGTCGCTGCCATGGTGGGCCAAGGCTAGGTAGCGAGGATGGCGTTATCACTGGGGAGGCGATGGGGGCGATGTCGAAATCGATCAGCTCCGTGCGGAAGTTGTCGTGGGTGTCGAAGGTCACCGAGGCGGATCTGCCCGAGGGCTGGTGGGCTACCTCCGGCGGCGAAGGGCTCTGCTGGTTTGAAGCGCTCTAGCGGCATGTGGAAGGCTGAAGGCCTCCAAACGGCTGCGTTGAGCCGGCACCACCATCGATGAGGGTCTGGTGGCGGCCACGCTAAATGGTGGGGATGCATAGCGCCGAGTCGCCGAGCGAGGCGGTGTTGGAGGGTGATCGTCCAGTTGAAGGTCAAATCAGCCTTAGGTGCCACCCAGCCGAGGGCTTCACGGTGTAAGGGCGGCGCCAATGTGGCGGATGAGCGGCAGCGTGGCGGCTCGAAGGTGGTGCACGTGATCCGCCTAGGATGGTTACCTTGCGGCCAGGGGTGCGGCGTAGCATGATGGGCGAGAAGAGGTTGCGCAACTCCTCGAGGAGGCCATAAAGCCGCTAGCGGTGGAGCAACCACATCGCGGGACACCGGTGAGGCCATGGGCAGCCATTCGCCATGACCTCGTCATCGCCTCCAGCCTTGAGGGCGGCTTCTTCATATGCTAGCGAGAAGACCGGCGGGTCGGCGTAGCCGTCGTGGCAGGGCGGCATGTCGGCGAACTTGTTGACCACCTTTGTCGCAAAGCGGGGGCGGGCTCGAGCCCCTGGTTTCCACGCGCCCGGCATCGATAGCTGGAAGTAAGCGGTGCGATGGCGCCATGAAGGCAAGCCAGCGGTCTGATGAAGAAGCGAATCGACGGAAGGAAGCTCGGCGCACCTACAGCATGCCAAATGTCGGATGTTGGGTTCAGCGGACCCTTAAGGTTCAAACTACAGGGTGCGCCGAAGATCTCTCCCCAACGATCTCGTCGATCGCCTTGTGAGAATCTAGGCTAGAAACGATGAAAAACACGAGGACACAAGATTTATCTTGGTTAAGACACCGTTGTGGTGTAATACCCTACTCCGGTGTGCGGTGTGGTGGATTGCCTCGAGAGGCTGATCATGAGCGATGCAGGGGAAGAACGACCTCGCGAGTGTTCTTGAGCTGGTGCGATGAACTGCTTGGGTGAGTTCGATCGCCTCTCTCTCTCTCTAATGAGCTCTCGATCTGTCCCCCCTTCCTCTGTGCTGGCTAGTCCTATTTATAGAGGCCCTAGCCCTCTTCCCAAATATAGAGTTGGAAGGGCGCCAACAATGGCCATTTGAAGGGAACATCTAGTACAAGTTATCTGACTAAAGTTGGTCTTGGCTGCCAAAATCTTGGCGATGGCCGCGTCTTGGGCTCCATGGTGACCTCCATCCTGCCGCTCCACTGGTCTCGGTCTCATTGCACTAACATGGCAACCTTTGCTTGATGCCTCGGTATTCCACTTTGTGCTTGCCCTTAGCACCAAAGAGGAAACAAGGACAACTGCGAGGGCGGCACCCGCTGGTGCCGCCTAGTCTCGACCGTCATGGCTTGCATCCACGAGCACCTCGCGAGGTACCTGCCTTGATCACTCCGCCTCCTCGCGAGCCTACCTAGCGATGCCATTCCTGAGGAAGCCTTGCGTCATCCGCCCCGCGAGTCTTGGCCCCTCGCAAGGGTCCTGAGTCTTGTACTGATGAAGATGGGCAGTACTAGGCCACCACTTGAGCCACGCCACGGGCACATGAGCGAACACGTCTGGGGACCCCTGTTCCCAGAACACCGACAATAATGTTGGTAACAGTATTCATTAATAAGAACAATGGGCTGAGATTTGTCAAGTGACATTTGTCTCACCAACACTGATTAATGACAAGGCATGTAAGATTTACCTGGGCAGCATCACCATACCCTCTGGTCCTTGCAAGAACTTGGAGACCAAGGTTCTTAGCTTTCTCCCCACTGACTAGCACAAGTGCAGTGGCACCGTCGTCGTACATTAAAAGATAAGAATGGCACTACAGTTGCACTTCTAGGTAAACATTGCTTTACATAATTTATATTAATGTCACACCCTGCATTTTGTAACATTTCATTTTCATTAATAAAGCATGAAAATTTGGACCAACAAAAACTTTTGCTTTATTGCCGATTGTGTACTAAGGTAGGGTACCTCATTACCCCAACTTGTGCAGGCGATCATGACTCCAGCGGCTGGATCTACCACATGCTTGCGGAGACCATTCTGCTCCATATCAAGCCATTCAGAACAAAGTGTACAAGGCAGAAGATCGAGACCACGGCAAGAGGAGCTTGCCGGAAGGCCGTTCAGGCTCAAGACTACATCACCCACGCAAGGCCTGGCGAGGAGCTTCGCGGGGAGATTAGAAAGATCACATCACGAAGACATGCCCGGCGCTATCTGGCGTCGGCGAGAAATTCGAGGGCGGCAAATTCTGAGCCGACAAGCTCCGGGCCGGCAAGATCAAGACCCGGCAAGATACTTGCGGGAAGCTCTGTGTGTGCCCGCCTCCAGCTCATCTGCCTGCAGCGTCGCCTTGAGCCCTCTCGAGAGGCGGCGTGGCGGGTGGCTGTCTCTGCGACATGGGGAAGTGCGGCGGCACTCCGGTGGTGGATCCATGTAACACCCGGATCCGTTCGCCAGTGTCCGCCCGATTATTCGCCGTCCTTGCCATGTCATTTGCTTGCGTGTTGCATTTCACCATGTCATCATTTGCATTTTATCATGTCATCATGTGCATTCTATTTTGCATACATGTTGCGTCTCATGCATCCGAGCCTTTTTCCCGTTGTCCGTTTTGCAATCCGGCGCTCTCACGTCATCGGCGTCCCTTCTTCTCTCTGTGGCGTGCGGGTATTAAACTTTCTCGGAATGGCCCGAGGTTTGCCAGCGGCCTTGGTATATACGGTGAACCGCTGTCAAGTTTCGTGCCATTTGGAGGTCGTTTGGTACTCCAACGGTTAACCGGGTAACATGCAAGCCCTCTTTTGTTGCAGCCCAACACCCCTTCCAAAGTGGCCAAAAACCACCAAACTCCTCTCCATGCTCTCGATGCGTTCGATCACGATCGCGTGGCTGGCTCACACCTCATTTGGACACTCCTAGCTCCCTCTACCTCTATATATAGACCTCCCCGTTTTCCCACAGATCAAACCCTAAAATTCGTCTCCGCTTCGCCGGAACCGTCCGACCGCCGGACGTGTCCACCCCGCCATCGCGTCGCTCCGTGCGAATCAGCGTCGCGACCCGTCCTACGCCCGCCGTCCGCGTAACGGCGCCCTCCACGTCACCCGCCACACTCACCGCGCCTCTCGCTCCTCTCCTCGCGCCCGAGCTCGTCGTGGTCAGATCGGGCCAGGAGGCCCCATCCGCCGCCGCCCTTGGCGGCTGTCTCGCCCGCCGCCCGCGAAAGCCGTCCCTCGCCCGCTGCCCTCGCCATATCGCGCCTTCCGCGCGGCGCTTCATGCCTTGTCGCCGCGCTTTCCTCCGTAGCAGCCGCGCCTTCGGTGAGCTTGCCTCCGCCCTGCCCGTTTTCCCTCTGCTCCTCTCTAACTCCTCTCTCTCTCTGCCATAGCACGGGCTTCGGCTTCGCCGCCGTCATCGGGGATCGCCGGCTGCTTCCGTTCTTCACCGGATCCGGCGCCCCGCGCCCAGATCCGCCGGTCCCCGTCGCTGGCGCCCCTCCTCCGGCGCTCTGACCGCGCCAAACTTCGCCGCCCGGTGGTCGCCATCGCCGTGCTCGAGGCGAACGCAGGCGCCCCTCCTCGTCTCGTTCGGCCCCGAGCCCGTGGGCCCGGCCAACAACCCGCGCCTCTGGCCCATCTTCCCGTAGCTCTGCCGCCTCCGCCGTAACAGGCCTTGGCCCGTGGTGAGCCTCCTGCAGCGCCCTCCTCTCGTTATTTTTTTCCTTCTCTTGTTGGGCTTGCCGGTGCGGCCCGATGCCATGTTTTTTTTTCGATTCTCTGATTTAGCTATTTTTAGGAGATTACCAGTTTCCTGATTAGACCCTCATGTTCATGCATATAATAACTTCACAACCGTGCATCGGTTTAAAACAAACTTTATATGTAAAATGCTTAGAATTTCATCTAGTTTCATAATTTGCCACTTTCATCCATGTCTAAAATGTTTAAAATGTTGTTTGATTAAATTTGCTTAAATGCCATGTTAAAATGATTTATTTCATAACTAAATAACCGTAACTCGGAATTTAATAAACTTTATATGTATTTGGGGTAGAATTTTGCCTAGTTTAACATGGTGCACTCATCTTGCATGTTTAACAACTCTAAAATTGTGTTTAGGGCAGAACAGTACCTAATCCATAAATATGCACATGAGGATTTTAGGACTTCTTTGTTTGTTATAGCCTCATTTAAACTTGCCTAGTTAGGTAGTTTCGTTATGCTTCACCCTTGCCATGTTAATCAACATTTAATATTGTTGGGTAGCTTAAGCGAGAGAAACTAAATAATGCATGTGGTGTTTTGTCAATATGCAACTTCGTTGCATATTGAACTCCACTAACTTGTACTATTGATTGTTGCACTTTGCCATGCCATACCATGCCTCATTAAACCCGGACATGCATCATATTTATCTGCGCATCATGCCATGATCATGCTTGTGTGTTTACCTATGTTGTTTGTTTCTTTCCGGGTTGCTTCTCTCGTTAGCCGGTTCCGTTTGGAGTTGTGAGGATTCGTTAAATCTCGACCGTTTGTCTTCTTCATGGACTCGTTCTTCTTCCTTGCGGGATTTCGGGCAAGATGACCGCTTCTACAGGATCTCACTACTATCATTGCTATGCTAGTTGCCTCGTTCTTCGCTATCTTCTTGCTTGCCTATTAGCTGTTTGTCCGGCCATCCCAAATTGCCATGAACCTCTAACCTTTGACACCATTCCTAGCAAACCATTGATTGGCTATGTTCCGCTTTGCTCAGCCCCTCTTATAGCGTTGCTAGTTGCGGGTGAAGTTGAAGATTTCTCCATGGTGGGCCGGGGTTTATGTTGGGATATCACAATATCTCTTATATTATTAATGCATCTATATACTTGGTAAAGGGTGGAAGGCTCGGCCTTATGCACAGTGTTTTGTTCCACTCTTGCCGCCCTAGTTTCCGTCATACGGTGTTATGTTCCCGGATTTTGCGTCCCTAAGCGGTCGGGTGATTTATAGGACCCCCTTGACATTCGCTTTGAATAAAACTTGTCAGCAAGGCCCAACATTGACTTTTACCATTTGCCTCACCACCACCTACTTTTCCTTGGGAATTATTAACCCAAGGGTCATCTTTTCTATAGCCCCGGGCGATTGCTTGTCTAAGCGTTGGTCCAAACTAGAGCACCGTCGCTGGGACCATCCCTTAGCAACAGGATTTACGTCGGTACACATGCGCTTAGCTCATCCGGTCGTGGCACGAGGCGAGATCTCTGGCGGCTACTATCGGGATGTCGACGCGCGCGGCGGCTTTGCTTTGGTCTTGTTTTACCATTGTCGAAATGTCTTGATGTCGCGGGATACGAGTCGATCGGAGTGTCTTGGGTGAAGGTCTATTCGCCGATGATCGCGAGAGCTTGTCATGGGCTAAGTTGGGACACCCTGCGAGTATAAACTTTCGAGAGCGTGCCAGCGGTTATGTGGCAGATGGGAATTTGTTAATGTCGGTTGTAGACAACTTGACACTTGATCGAATTAAAACACATCAGCAAGGTGTGTAGCCGTGATGGTCTCTTCGGCGTGAGTCCAAGAAGTGAACACGGTTTCTGTGTTATGTTTGACGTAAGTAGGTGTTCAGGATCACCTCTTGATCATTGCTAGTTGACGACCGTTCCGCTTGTTCTCTTCTCGCTCTTATTTGCGTTGGTTAGCCACCATACTTGCTTAGTCGCTGCTGCAGCCTCACTACTTTACCCCTTCCTTTCCCATTTAAGCTTTGCTAGTCTTGATACCCATGGTAATGGGATTCTTTGAGTCCTCGTGGCTCACGGATACTTCAAACCAGTTTGCGGTGCCTATGTTACCAGCGGTGGCGCAATCAAGCTCAAGGAGGAGCTCGATGAAGATCTTGCCCTTTGTGTTGTTTCGTTCTAGTAGATCGATAGTGGAGCCCGAGTTAGAATTCATCGATCGAGTCCTTTATGCATTTGGGGTTCTTCTTTTATTTTGGTTTAAGTAGTCGGACCTTGATTGTATCTGGATGATGTAATGCTTTATTCATGTAATTGTGTGAAGTGGCGATTGTAAGCCAACTATGTATCTCTTTCCTTATGTATTACTTGGGTTGTGTGAAGATTACCTCACTTGCGACATTGCTTTCAATGCGGTTATGCCTCTAAGTCGTTACCCGACCGTGGGAGATATAGCCGCATCGAGGCGTTACAAGTTAGTAATCGAGCCTTCCCGACCTTAGGAGCCTTTGCTTGATCGTTTTTAGCGGCGAGTTGTGTCTAGAAAAATGTTTTGAGTCATTTAGGAATTATATATCGGAGAGTTTAGGATTCTTTTTACTCCCAGTCCCTTGACCTTACGGTGAGGTATCTGACGTAGGTTTTGACTCTTCTCTTCTAAAATTTCACTAAAATTTTTTTAGGATCAGCGGGTATCTTGGAATCGTTCCGATGGTTTTATGATGACACATTGTCTTGGTTGCCTCGACATTTAGGGGTTGTGGCGGTGTCCGGGAGTTGAGCTCAGGGTGTTGTGCGTCATAATTTTATCGTTGCAGATTCTGGAATACTGAGTTTAATCTGCCGACATCGAAAATCTCTTTTATGCACGGTTGTTGGTGAGATAACCCCGCTAACCCGATCTTGAGGTGAGTCACGGAGTATTGCCATGACTTGTATAACGGATGCTTTTGAAGGTTGAGGTGAGCGATTTCGAAGGTTTCTTGGTTATGTGTTGAAGGATGGATACAATTTGGATGTAGGGATTGTTAGCTTGGGTGAGATATACATTGCTCCCACAGTATCCCCAACACTGATTGCATAACCGAGAAAGTTTGAGAGTTTTATGGGTGGAAATTCAAGTAGCTCTTAGGATATCTTTACGGCGGATGTATGATATGAAATTGGGGTTCGGCGTCTAGTGGTCCGCCTATTCACGGTTGGTTTCTGATGGTCTCGTTGTGTCTTAAAGAGTCCTTGGCTATGCCGACTGGGGGAACTTACGTATATCATAATGCCTTGCCTTGTACATGATGGTGCTTGTCTGATTGAGCCCGTGTAGGCCCCACGAAAACTTGACGAAATCTCTATCATATGTTTGTTCCGCTTATTACGCAAGCCAGTCCTTTGTTTTGTTTTATTCATGGGATTCGAGTTGCTTGAAGTCAAATGTTGAATCCATACCTTTCCTAAGCGGTGTTCTCATATTGCTATGTGAATACTAATCCTTTTGGATCATTGAGGTTGCCATGTTAATTCCTTTCCAACGGTGTGTTTCTCTTTGAGTGGGTCGATCGCTTCAACATTAGCAAGACCAATTATCATTTCTTCTCAGCGGTGTTTGTTTCATCCGTCTCCAAGTTGCCTTTGTTTTCCGCCCACCCACCCTTTTTCCTCAAGGACTAAGATTTCTTTACCAAGTATCCATTTATTCATGCGAAGTTTCTCCATTCTTTTCCATCAATGTTCTTACCCGGTGGTTCTCAAGAAGATTTTCTACTAGTTCGTCATTCCTCCGTTCTCTTTTCTTCTCCAGTGGATTCAAGTCAAGTTTTGTTGATCGTACCTTTTTCCTCATTTCAATGTCTTCTCATACCGGTGCACCTCATTATCACTCTACTTCTCGCTATTCATTTATTCCGGAGTGCTCAAGATATCTCAAAGATTCGTGTTTCCACTCTGCATTCGTTCAAGCTCTTTCGAGATTGGTATCTCATTCAAGTCATTTAATTCAACCGATTGTAACATCTGTTTTAAATCTTTTCAACGGTGTTCTTTTGAGTGGGCCCTAACCCACGAGGTCTTTTCGAGGATCTTACGGCTCTTCTAATTATTAGGAGCTATCTCAAATTCTTCTCCAAGTTTGGCGTAGAATGAGTTATCATCGATCAAATGCTTTTCTCCAAGATCTTTCAAATTCTTTCCATAGTTGGCTCAACCTCTTCGCTTTTGATTTTTCCGGTGTGCCTCAATAATTCTTGGTGGTGTTTCGCATCATCATTCTCAACATGTGAAGACCGAAGAAGGATTTCTCTTAAATCTTGGTCCAGGAGAGTTGAGTGTTGGGGAGATTATCATTTGAAGCACAAGAGCAAGGGTTCATCATCACCAACACCATCTATTACCTTTTGGAGGTGGTGCCTCCTAGATTGGTTAGGTGTCGCTTGGGAGCCTCCGTCAAGATGTGGAGTTGAACCAAGAAGTTTGTAAGGCAAGGAGATCGCCTACTTGTGAAGATCTACCCGAGTAAGGCTAGTCCTCCGTGGGCGTAAGCCATGATGGCATGAACAAGGTTGCTTCCTCGTGGACCCAGTGGGTGGAGCCCTCCGTGGACTCTCATGGCGTTACCCTCCGTGGGTTGAAGTCTCCATCAGCGTGGATTGGCGATAGCACCACCTATCGGAACCACGAAAAAATCTCCGTGTCTCAAATTGCGTTTGCTCTTCTCCACCTCTTATTTACTACATGTGCAATTTACTTTCGCTGCCACTACTCTAGAATTGCATGTGTAGGGTGATACTTGACTTGCTCATCATTGTGAACTTGCTAAAAACTTGTCCTAATCAAAGGCTAAACCTTTAAATTGTCAAGTAGTCTAATCACCGCCCTCTAGACATACTTCGATCCTCTGGACCTCAACCCGTGCCCGGGCAGTCCGCGGTCCATGGGCTGCGGGCGGGCGGCACGGTCGGCGACACAGAACTCACACCGTGGCAGGTGCGATCGGCCAAGGGCCTCGAGCCACCGGCCAGCGTCGCTCTTGGCAACAAGCGAGGCGAACTCGAGGCCGCTCATGGTGGCTCAGAACTCTTGCAATGTAGGATCTTTGGATGGTGGCATGACGTACTCTGGGCAGGTCAGCCTTGCTCACTGGCTCCGCCGCCTCGAGGCTCCCCATACGCACCCAAGCGCCACCTCATGCCCAAGGTGGACCGCCTGAGAGGCCCCTGCCTGCGGCTCCCGGCGGTTCGGGCCACCCCAGCACCACTGGCCCTTAGCGCTGGCCGCCATGCCGCCTCCGCCTCGGACCTCTGAAGGGGATCCACTCTGACCAGGTCGGTGAGCCGCCGCTACCACTCCCAGGTTGGCATCGCGGCCAGCTGCGTGGCACAGGGCTCTGGCCGAGGCATTGAGGCGGCGGAGGCGTCGTGCCACTGATAGATCAAGGAGGCAGCGCAGAGGAGGACCATGGCAGGTTCCTCGGCCCAGGTGGCGAGAAAAAGCACTGGGCTGAGCTCTTTGAGGGCCAAGGAAGGCCCGTCGACCAGCCGGGCGGTGATTATCGGTACCGCTAATCCCTCGAGGCAGGCATCGCTAACCCGTGGATCGCGGGAGTGCAATCGTCGCGGGGAGGTTGCCCCAATCCGGCCTCCCCACCCCTCGGGAGGAGGGCACCGGAGGCTCGGAGAGGGCGAGATCGACCTCGCCCGCGCGGCCTTTCGGGCAAAGCGCCCTCGGGGTGAGCCCTCTGCGGGAGGTGCCCAGGTCCGTGGGAAGGACCCATGGTCGTCGGAGGAACTGGCGACGCTCTATCCCATCTGCGGCGTCCTCGGTCTCCGGCCGTCGTCGGTGGCGATAGAGTGTGGTGCAAAGCGGGGCCCTCGTGTGGCGATATGAAGCAAGGCGGTACACTGAAGGGCCGGTGCTGTGGCTTCGCCGCCCGTGACACTCTCACGTAATAATGGTGGGGCTGTACCGCCCGAAGTCTCGGAGAACGCCCTCGGGCCTCGGGGCTCCGCCCGCCTTGATGGCAGCCCTTAGCTCGCCGGGTGAGAAGGCGTCGAAGACTAGACTAGGTGCAGGGCGGCCTTTTTACCTTTTCTGCTTTTCCCTTGGTTGTTGCTTTTCCTGTTTGGATTTAAGTTGGATTTGAGCTTAAAACTTGCGTGTGTTCGGGAAGGGCTGTTTAGTCTCGTTCGAGCAATCTCTTGCATTCGGTTGCCGCTGCGTCTGTCAGAGCTTCAGCTGCCTCCTCGCGAGCCCCTCACAGGCAGGCCGGGCCCAGCATGAATGCAGCCCAGTGCCATCGGCACGCCCTCTCGGGAGGATCTGCTTGCGGTTCAACAGGCTTGTTTGGGAGGCCTCGGGCACCACAACCCTCCAGAGCTAGCTCAAGGCCCGTGGGTCGAGGTAAACAAGCCGGTTGGCTCGCCATAAACCGATCGCCCGGGCACATGGGTGATATCATGTCTACTGTCGCTACTGCATGTTTTTACGAGGGCTCCCCCTCGAAAATGCTCTTACAACCTTTTTGGGCCAAGCCCGAACTCTCTCTGGGGTAAAAGCGAGGCGGCACACGATCGGTCGGATAAATCCCCAATGCATCCACAGGGACAGCTCGGAGCCACGGCGCCGCTAACATCGCCGTCACCTCCTCGTCGCGCCCGGCAGCGCCTGGGTCATTCATCCTCCGCCCTCACTAAGCGCCGGGCCATTCACCCTCCGCCCTCGTGGCGGCTACGACCACGCCGTCGTCGTCGGTGGTGAAGCCCGACAAGCTCCGTTGTCTTCCACCCGCTTGCCGGTTGTCCCGGCGGCCAAGGGCACGGTGCGATAAGCGGCATCGAAGTCAAAGTGGGGATCCATGTCTGAAGATGGGAAGGCCGAGCTGCGCCCAAGTAGGGCGGCTCCTCTCCTCCACCAACTGCCGGCTCTACCGAGCAGACCTCCGGTGCGTCACCACCGGTGAAAGCGAAGGTTACCGGCATAGTTGACCACATGAGGTTCTCCAGCGGTTGCCGCGAGATGATACCCAACGCGTTGGCTCTTTCCGGGCTCGCGGACTGGCTGCACGTGCTCCAGGTCTGCCTGGCGTATCTCGTCCTCGTTTAGCGGCGCGGCCTGATCGCATCCACCCTTTGGTGGAGGATAAGCATCTCGGCTCGGGAGAAGCGATTACGCTGTTTGCCGTGCCAAAGCGGACCCAGTGGCGTCCGCGCCATGTCACTTCATCCGGCTTGGCCCCTCGAGGCGGCGGACCTGCCCTTTGCTTCAACTGGATCGCTCAAGCCTTTCCATGAACTTCGCGCTCGAGGTTGGCGAGCCACCTCCACGGCGATCAACTTCTTCGAGGCTCGGGCTTCCCTCTGGCGACATCATCCTCCTTTGTGCCACCATCGCTCCCTGCTCTCGATCGCTCAAGTTCGAGGCGTCGGTGGCCTCCATCGTCGATGCCTCCTCATGCTTAGAAGCTCTGCCCGATCAGCGAGCCCCCCTCCGCCGGCCTTGAGGCCGCCTCATGCAACTCCACTGTTGCTCTAGGGGCTGCTCGGGGCCGGAGCTCCCCCCGCTCTTCACGGCCTCTGCTGGTTGGCCTCTTGAGCCTCTTCGGCCGGGGCAGGCCTCCCGAGGCTGGTGGCCCTCGACCTTCTCATTGCGAGTCACGGTGATGGCCAGCAGCAGCAGCCGCCGACCTCGCCTCTCCTCGGCTAAGCGCGGCCCTCGGCCTCAAGCGCGTCCTCCTCAGCAGGCTCTACACCAAGCTGGCTCACCACGTCCGCCGCCCTCGGGAACCCTTGGCGGAGGGCAGGCCTCAAGCCGTCTTCCGCATCTCCCTACGCCTCGAGCAGGAGGGCCCGGATCAGCACTCCCCGCTGGGCGGGGCTGGGGCTCAGCGCCCTCGTGATGGCGCGCGCCTCGCCAGGCTTGGCCGAGCCAGTCGCCCTCCAAGGAAGATCCAAAGGCCGACCTCGGCCTTCGTCGTCCACAACCGGTCGAAGAGCCGGGCAGGCTGGCTATGCCGGGAGGGCTCATGAAGGATGGTCGAGAGGGTGCAGAACCAAGATGCACCGGAGATGGCCCACCTCTCCAACCGGCCTCACCACAAAGGGCGGTGCTAGAGCCGGGGCGGCTTGGGAAGGTGGGCCGGGGAGCACTGGAGGGATGGCTCCTCGATCACCTCCATAAACTTCGGCGGGAAGGGCCTGCGAGGTAATGATTAGTTGAACAGCGGGAGAGTAAGGAATAGATGAAGGAAGCTTACTCCGGTGGCGAAGTAATTCCTGCGTTTCAATAGGTGGCAAGGGTAATCATCACCCAAGGCCTCCCTTATTTTTAAAAGCCTCGAAGTCCACATGGGCGACCGGATGCTGGGAGTCAGACCTGCAGCGAGAACAAGCACCAAGGTGCGGCATGGGGCCTCGCCCGACCGTCGCTAGATCTGCGCCAAGGAGGGTGGCGAGGCCTCGGGGGCCTCTGCCATGGGCCGTGGGCCGTGGCTTGATGCCTTGACCGCCGTGGCGGGCCTCGGGAACTGCCGCCTCGGGGTACCGTGTGGCATCATCATCTCGGCCCCCTCGGCCCCGGCGCCTTGCCTCCCAGCTCCACCACTCGAGGAAGGACCGTCGTGGGCGCGGAAGGGCAACCACCACCGGGTTCTCGCGAGGTCCCCTAATTCCTGCGGGCGCAACCCCATTCCCGAAGTTGGGCATCGCTTCGAAATTGCCCTGTTTGAGCAAAAGTGCATGGCGCCCCCATGCGGATCTGCAAGGAGAAGGGTCCCTAGTCGGGATCATGAGAACCTCCTTAGCACTTGGTGAGATCTTCCTCTTGGAGCCTCATCGGTCTTCACATCCCTCGAGGCCCACATCCGGGAATGGCTGGAGAGGAGCAATGCGGCATAGAGAACTCCTTCACCACCTTGGGTGCCGTCACACAAGTGACCTCAAGTACATGAGCGGTGCCAAGCGAAGGCAGGCGGGGCTCGTGGCGTCTCTGGCCCCGGCCGAGTTGGGGATAGCGAGGCATAGTTGGCTCCGCGAGGGCTGGGCACCCGGCGTCACGTCTGACCACCGCTCACGGAACCCGGTTCTTGAGCGGAGGAAGGCTGAAATCAATTCCCAAGCTTGTTTGGTCGGCAAGGCTCCACACACCCCAAGCATTGGGTAGGATCGTTGAGGCGAGAGAAGAAGTGGCACAACAAGTCAATTGAAGGAGGATGCCCATCATCGCCTCGGAACAAAAGCGAAAAAGGCAAGAAGAGTAGTGGATTCGGGACCCAAATGCATCATGTGGATCGGTAATGAAAAGCCCGGCGTTGAAGAAATCGGAAAGGGGAACGGACTTCGCCCATAGAGCATTGGCGAAATCTGGGACCTCGGTGGCTGTTACATCAATGGAGAAGTGAGATCCGGGCGGACCATTGTCTTCCCTTTTCGTTGAAGATGGTGGCGATGGCGGAATTGACCTTGTCAGCCTTCCGGTTGAGTATGATCGACCGGTCGCGAGAGCCACCGGCAATGACGAGAGCGAGCAGAGGCTTTGGCCCTTTCCCTTCTTCGTCGGGGCCATGGCGGCAGGAAGGGGAGGATCCGAGATTAGATTGGAAGCGAGGTGGAGCTCGAGAAGAAGGAAGAAGCGGAAGCCGGCGAAAGTGGGGAGATTGTGTCCGGCGGGTCCGCCTAGTAGGCGCAGAATAAGGGGCGTGGGGAACAAGGATGCCCACGTCCAATCAACCGCCATCTGGCGCCCAAAACCGTAGGTTATTGGGGCCCTTGGCGCCGCCTGCCTCTCCGCTCCTCTGCTAAGCCAAGTCCAAGCGCCCTTGGGCCGGGGGCTCTTGTCGGCGTTAAGGAGCAGGGGTACCAGACTTGCACTGCGGCTGCGGCGTGGCTCAAGGGTGGCCCGTCGGCCCATCTTCATCAACACATGCTCAAGACCATCGCGAGGCCAAGCCTCATGGGCCAACGAGGCTTCCTCGAACGGCCGCATCGGTGGCTCACGAGGAGGCGGAGAGATCAAGCGGGGTACCTCACGAGGTGCCGTGGCCAAGCCATGACGACCAAGGCAGGCGGGCACTAGGTGGGCGCCGGCACTGTGAATCCTCGTTTCCCCTTTGGTGCAAAGGGGGCAGCCGAACAAGGGTATCAAGCAAAAGCAACCATTTGATTGCAACAAGACCAAGACCGATGGGGCGGCGAGCGGAGGTCATCGTGGAGCCCTAGCCGGCGTCATCGTCGAGGGTCTTTTGCGGCCGAGGACCAACTTTAGTCGGGATAAGTGTACTAGATGTTCCCCTTCAAAATGGTCGATTGTTGGCGCCCTTCCGCTCAATATTTGGGAAGAGGCCGGGGCCTTTGCCTATAAATAGGACTAGCCACCCACGGGGTAGGGCATCTGGATCGATTGGATCCACACCCAAGGCAGAGAGGGACTGAACTCCCGAGCAGTTCATCGCACCCACCAAACAGACCCTCATGAGGCTATTCTTCCTTGACTCTTCCTTGTCGGCCCAGGCAATCCACACCCGCTGGGTAAGGGTATTACACCACAATGGTGGCTTGAACGATATAAATCTTGTGTCCTTGTGTTGTTCTTGAGTAGTTTAGATCCTAGAGGTGGTGAAACATGGGTAAGGTGAGGTGTGATCTCCGTCGCACCCGGTGTTGAACCTCAAAGTGCAGCCGGAACCGAAATCGAGAAGGCCCTCGTATACCTTTATGTTGTTGGAGACCTTTTCTCCATCTTTGGAAGCGAGTTCCGCAACATAGTAGAGCTTGTCTTGAGTAGGAGATATGAGCCTGCGCCCCCATGCCATGTCGTGAAGGCCCCTTGAAGTACATGACCCGGCCGTCGGTGCTTCACTTCTCGGGGAAAGTGACCGGTCCTCGCCGCTTTGAGCCCGGTGACTCAGCCCATTCCCGGAAATGCAAGTCGGCTCCTTGATGACTCTGGTCGTCTTTGAATTCCTCTTGAAGCAGCTTGCACTTCGATGTTCCATTCGGGGACTCTTCCGGCTGAGTTGGGGCTCACAGTACCCTTTCAAGGGGTATGCCTAGATGACCTTGATGGGATGGCCTTGAAAATAGTGCCGCTTGCGTGAAGCCACTAACGGTCGAGGAGGTTTTTGGGGCATGGGGTACCGCACCATTGCGTCCGTAACACCGTCTTGACGAAGTATCTGAGGTGCTTTCGGCGAGGTTGAGGTGTTGGCGCAGCCGCGTCTTCCGGAGGTTGGCGCCTCTGAGGCCAGAGTCCCGGTGCTTGGTTGCCCGGAGGCCTCCTCCGCTCCAGGTCCGTCCCCTGCTGAGTCGATCCTTATCCGCTCTAGTCGTGGTCTTGAGGCTTTCTTGGCTTTGCTTGCCCGGCGTCTTGTGTGCCGGACCTTGGCGGCGCTCCTCTCAACGCCACCATGGCTCTTGGCGGAGTAAGGCGTGCAGGTGAAACACCAAGGGCTCGGGCGTGAGCTACCATCACGGAGGTGGTAAGAGTACTTCTTGAGATCTTGGAATGCCTTGTCGGCCTCTTGATCCCTTTCGAGCAGGCCCTTCTTCTTCATCGGCTTGAGGAAGGGAAGTGCCTCCCAACTTGGAGGTGAGCGTCTAGCAGTTACATGCCGTGAGCTTCGCATTTCTCGAGGGTCTTGGGGACTCATGTCTTATTGCCTTGACCTTCTGGGTTAGCCTCGATGCCTGTGGGACACGAGGAAGCCCAAACTTGCAGGGGACTCCGAATCGCACTTCTCCGGATTGAGCCATAGATCCACTTCCGGGGCTTGAAGGTTTCTTCGAGTCTGTGTCGAGGTTTTGCCTCCGAGACTTCACCACTATGTAAATCGGCGTAAGCTTGACGTTTCTCGAGCTGCCGACCCAAAGCGTGTGGATCAGCCGCTGAGCTGAAAGGTCGGCGCTGCGTTCTTAACCCAAATGGCATGCGGTATAGCGGTATACCCCACATGGGGTGGAAGGCCCGTTTTCTCCCGTCTTCTACGCCATCTTGATCTAGTGATGGCAGAAGGTATCCGGGAAGCACAATATGTCACACTAGGCGGTAGAGTCGAAGATCTGGTCGATGCCGGGGCGGGAATGGATCTGTGGGAAGGACTTGTTGAGGTTGGTGAAGTCGACACACATCGTTCCTCTCCTCCCTTTTTGGCACCACAGGGTTGGTGACCATTGAGGGATAAGCGGACCTCGCGAATGGCGTCTCTTGCCTCTAACTGCGAGTTTCTTGGGCGATGAAGCCTGCTTTTTGGTGGGCTGTCGCCTTGCATACCTTCACAGGCGCATGTTGGGGCACACATTGAGATGATGTTCAATCCATCCTTGGGACCCCTACCAGCTAATCGGTTCCCACACAAACACCTCCTTGTTTGCGGGAATTTCACCAAGGCCTCCTCCTTTCTGGATTGAGGTTGGCGCCTATGGTGAAGGTGGCGGGAGGATCCATCCTCGTCGGCCGGTACTTGCTTGGTCTCCGCCTTGTCTTGGGTGAATAGCTGCTTCTTCTTGGCGGCATAGCCCCTTGGGCTTGAGGGTATCTGCTTGGCCGTGGTCTCGCCACCGGCGTCTTGAAAGCAAGCTTGGCTGCGGTGCTTCCTTGTGTCTTGGACCGGTAAGAACGCCGCTGCTCCGGGCATCTTCATGAGGTTATGCCGGGTGAGTCGCTGCCATGGCTGGGCCAAGGCTAGGTAGCGAGGATGGCGTTATCGGGGAGGCCGATGGGGCGATGTCGGTCGATCAGCTCCGTGCGGAAGTTATCGTGGGTGTCGAAGGTCACCGGGCGGATCTGCCCGGGGGCTGGTGGGCCCTCCGGCCGAAGGGCCTGCTGGTTTGAAGCGCTCTAGCGGCATGTGGAAAGTGAAGGCCTCCACGAGGCTGCGTTGAGGCCGGCACCACCATCGATGAGGGTCTGGTGGCGGCCACGCTAAATGGTGGGGATGCATAGCCGAGTCGCCGAGGGCGGTGTTGGAGGGTGATCGTCCGGTTGAAGGTCAAATCAGCCTTAGGTGCCACCCAGCCGGGGCTTCCGGTGTAGGGGCGGCGCCAATGTGGCGGATGAGCGGCAGCGTGGCGGCTCGAAGGTGGTGCTGTGATCCGCCTAGGATGGTTACCTTGCGGCAGGTGCGGCGTAGCATGATGGGCGAGAAGAGGTTGCGCCTCCTCGAGGCCATAAAGCCGCTAGCGGTGGAGCAACCACATGCGGGACACCGGTGAGGCCATGGGCAGCATTCGCCATGACCTCGTCCGCCTCCGGCCTTGAGGGCGGCTTCTTCATATGCTAGCGGGAAGACCCGGTTGGGGCGCCCGTCGTGGCGGCGGCATGTCGGCGAACTGTTGACCACCTTTTTCGCAAAGGCGGGGCGGGCTGAGCCCCTGGTTTCCACGCCCGGCATCGATAGCTGGGTCGGTGCGATGGCCGCCATGAAGCAAGCGCGGTCTTGATGAAGAAGCGGGTCGACGGAAGGAGCTCCGGCGCACCCTACGCATGCCAAATGTCGGATGTTGGGTTCGGCGGACCCTTAAGGTTCAAACTACAGGGGCGCGAAGATCTCTCCCCAACCGATCTCGTCGATCGCCTTGTGAGAATCTAGGCTAGAAACGATGAAAACCACGAGGACACAAGATTTATCTTGGTTGAACCCACCGTTGTGGTGTAATACCCTACTCCGGTGTGCGGTGTGGTGGATTGCCTCGGAGGCTGATCATGAGCGTGAGGGGAAGAACGACCTCGCGGAGTGTTCTTGGTGGTGCGATGAGCTGCTTGGGTGAGTTCGATCGCCTCTCTCTCTCTAATGAGCTCTCGTCTGTCCCCCTTCCTCTGTCTGGCTAGTCCTATTTATAGAGGCCTAGCCCTCTTCCCAAATATAGAGTTGGAAGGGCGCCAACAATGGCCATTTGAAGGGAACATCTAGTACAAGTTATCGACTAAAGTTGGTCTTGGCTGCCAAAATCTTGGCGATGGCCGTCTTGGGCTCCATGGTGACCTCCATCCTGCCGCTCCACTGGTCTCGGTCTCATTGCACTAACATGGCAACCTTTGCTTGATGCCTCGGTATTCCACTTTGTGCTTGCCCCTTAGCACCAAGAGGAAACAAGGACACTGCGAGGCGGCACCCGCCGGTGCCGCCTAGTCTCGACCGTCATGGCTTGCATCCACGAGCACCTCGCGAGGTACCTGCCTTGATCCTCCGCCTCCTCGCGAGCCTACAGCGATGCCATTCTGAGAAGCCTTGCGTCATCCGCCCTGAGTCTTGGCCCCTCGCAAGGGTCACGAGTCTTTCTTGATGAAGATGGGCGTCTAGGCCACCCTTGAGCCACGCCACGGGCCTGGCGAACACGTCTGGGGACCCCTGTTCCCGAACACGACAATAATGTTGGTACAGTATTCATTAATAAGAACAATGGGCTGAGATTTGTCAAGTGACATTTGTCTCACCAACGCGATTAATGACAAGGCATGTAAGATTTACAGGCGCATCACCATACCCTCTGGTCCTTGCAAGAACTTGGAGACCAAGGTTCTTAGCTTTCTCCCCGACTAGCACAAGTCGTGGCACGTCGTCGTACATTAAAAGATAAGAATGGCATCTGATTGCACTTCTAGGTAAACATTGCTTTACATAATTTATATTAATGTCACACCGCATTTTGTAACATTTCATTTTCATTAATAAAGCATGAAAATTTGGACCAACAAAAACTTTTGCTTTATTGTCGATTGTACTAAGGTAGGGTACCTCATTACCCAACTTGTGCAGGCGATCATGACTCCAGGTGGATCTACCACATGCTTGGGAGACCATTCTGCTCCATATCAAGCCATTCAAGAACAAAGTGTACAAGGCGAAGATCGAGACCACGGCAAGAGGGCTTGCGGGAAGGCGTTCAGGCTCAAGACTACATCACCCAGAAGGCCGGCGAGGAGCTCGCCGGGGAGATTAGAAAGATCACATCACGAAGACATGCCCGGCGCTATCGCGTCCGGCGAGGGAGGCGGCAAATTCTGAGCCGACAAGCTCCGGGCCGGCAAGATCAAGACCCGGCAAGATACTTGGGAATCGTTGTGCCCGCCTCCAGCTCATCGCCTAGCGTCGCCTTGAGCCCTCTCGAGAGGCGTGGCGGGTGCTGTGCGACATGAAGTGGGCGGCACTCCGGTGGTGGATCCATGTAACACCCGGATCCGTTCGCCAGTGTCCGCGATTATTCGCCGTCCTTGCCATGTCATTTGCTTGCGTGTTGCATTTCACCATGTCATCATTTGCATTTTATCATGTCATCATGTGCATTCTATTTTGCATACATGTTGTCTCATGCATCCGAGCCTTTTCCCGTTGTCCGTTTTGCAATCCGGCGCTCTCGTCATCGGCGTCCCTTCTTCTCTCCTGTGGCGTGCGGGTATTAAACTTTCTGGAATGGCCGAGGTTTGCCAAGCGGCCTTGGTATATACGGTGAACCGCTGTCAAGTTTCGTGCCATTTGGAGGTCGTTTGGTACTCCAACGGTTAACCGGGTAACCGCAGAAGCCCTCTTTTGTTGCAGCCCAACACCCCTTCCAAAGTGGCCAAAAACCCACCAAACTCCTCTCCATGCTCTCGGTCGTTCGATCACGATCGCGTGGCCGAAAACCACACCTCATTTGGACACTCCTAGCTCCCTCTACCTCTATATATAGACCCTCCCCCGTTTTCCCACAGATCAAACCCTAAAATTCGTCTCCCTCGCCGGAACACGTCCGACCGCCGGGCGTGTCCACCCCCCGCCCGTCGCTCCGGCGAATCGCGTCGCGACCCGTCCTACGCCGCCGTCCCGTAGCCGGCGCCCTCCGCACCGCCGCCACCTCACCGCCCTCTCGCTCCTCCTCGCGCCCGAGCTCGTCGGGTCGATCGCCGAGGCCCATCCGCCCGCCCTTGGCCTTCTTCTCGCGCCGCCCGCGAAACCCGTCCCTCGCCGCCCCTCCGTCGCCATATCGCGCCTTCCCGCGCTTCGCCCCTTTCGCCGGCGCTTTCCTCCGTAGCGCCGCGCCCGGTGACTTCCTCCGCCCTGCCCGTTTTCCCTCGCTCTCTCTCCTCTCTCTCTCTGCCATGCACAGGCTCGGCTTCGCCGCCCGTCATCGGAGGATCGCCGGCTGTTCCGTTCTTCACCGGATCCGGCGCCCCGCCAATCCGCCGGTCCCCGTCGCTGGCGCCCCTCCTCCGGCGCTCTGACCGCGCCAAACTCGCCGCCGGTGGTCGCCATCGCCGTGCTCGAGACGAGCAGGCGCCCCTCCTCGTTCGTTCGGCCCCGAGCCCGTGGGCCCGGCCGCAACCCCGCCTCTGGCCCATCTTCCCGTGGCTGCCGCCTCGCCCGCCGGGCCTTGGCCCATGGTGAGCCTCCTGCAGCGCCCTCCTCTCGTTATTTTTTTTCCTTCGCTGTTGGGCTTGCCGGTCCGGCCGTGCATGTTTTTTTCGGTTCTGGTTTAGCTATTTTCGGAGATTACCGTTCTGATTAGACCCTCATGTTCATGCATATAATAACTTCACAACCGTGCATCGGTTTAAAACAAACTTTATATGTAAAATGCTTAGAATTTCATCTAGTTTCATAATTTGCCACTTTCATCCATGTCTAAAATGTTTAAAATGTTGTTTGATTAAATTTGCTTAAATGCCATGTTAAAATGATTTATTTCATAACTAAATAACCGTAACTCGGAATTTAATAAACTTTATATGTATTTGGGGTAGAATTTTGCCTAGTTTAACATGGTGCACTCATCTTGCATGTTTAACAACTCTAAAATTGTGTTTAGGGCAGAACAGTACCTAATCCATAAATATGCACATGAGGATTTTGGACTTTTTTGTTGTTCGGCCTCATTTAAACTTGCCTAGTTAGGTAGTTTCGTTATGCTTCACCCTTGCCATGTTAATCAACATTTAATATTGTTGGTAGCTTAAGCGAGTGAACTAAATAATGCATGTGGTGTTTTGTCAATATGCAACTTCGTTGCATATTGAACTCCTCTTGTACTATTGATTGTTGCACTTTGCCATGCCATCCATGCCTCATTAAACGGACATGCATCATATTTTTGCGCATCATGCCATGATCATGCTTGTGTGTTTACCTATGTTGTTTGTTTCTTTCCGGGTTGCTTCTCTCGTTAGCCGGTTCCGTTTGAGTTGTGAGGATTCGTTAATCTCGACCGTTTGTCTTCTTCATGGACTCGTTCTTCTTCCTTGCGGGATTTCGGGCAAGATGACCGCTTCTGGATCTCACTACTATCATTGCTATGCTAGTTGCCTCGTTCTTTCGCTATCTTCTGCTGCCTATTATTGTTTGTCCGCCATCCCAAATTGCCATGAACCTCTAACCTTTGACACCATTCCTAGCAAACCATTGATTGGCTATGTTCGCTTTGCTCAGCCCCTCTTATAGCGTTGCTAGTTGCGGTGAAGTTGAAGATTTCTCCATGGTGGGCGGGTTTATGTTGGGATATCACAATATCTCTTATATTATTAATGCATCTATATACTTGGTAAAGGGTGGAAGGCTCGGCCTTATGCCAGTGTTTTGTTCCACTCTTGCCGCCCTAGTTTCCGTCATACGGTGTTATGTTCCCGGATTTTGCGTCCCTAAGCGGTCGGGTGATTTATGGGACCCCCTTGACATTCGCTTTGAATAAAACTTGTCGCAAGGCCCAACATTGACTTTTACCATTTGCCTCACCACCACCTACTTTTCCTTGGGAATTAAAAGGGTCATCTTTTATAGCCCCGGGCGGTGCTTGTCTAAGCGTTGGTCCAAACTAACACCGTCGGGACCATCCCAGCAACGGGTTCGTCGGTACTGCGCTTAGCTCATCCGGTCGTGGCACGAGGCGAGATCTGGCGGCTACTATCGGGATGTCGGCCGCCGGCGGCTTTCTGGTCTTGTTTTACCATTGTCGAAATGTCTTGATGTAGGGATACGAGTCGATCGGAGTGTCTTGGGTGAAGGTCTATTCGCCGATGATCGCGGAGCTTGTCATGGGCTAAGTTGGGACACCCTGCGGTATAAACTTTCGAGGCCGTGCCAGCGGTTATGTGGCAGATGGGAATTTGTTAATGTCGGTTGTAGACAACTTGACACTTGATCGAATTAAACACATCAACAGGTGTGTAGGTGATGGTCTCTTCGTGGTCAAGGAAGTGAAACGGTTTGTGTTATGTTTGGCGTAAGTAGGTGTTGGGATCACCTCTTGATCATTGCTAGTTGCGACCGTTCCGCTTGTTCTCTTCTCGCTCTTATTTGCGTTGGTTAGCCACCATACTTGCTTAGTGCTGCTGCGCCTCACTACTTTACCCCTTCCTTTCCCATTTAAGCTTTGCTAGTCTTGATACCCATGGTAATGGGATTCTTTGAGTCCTCGTGGCTCACGGATACTTCAAACCGTTTGCGGTGCCTATGTTACCGGCGGTGGCGCAATCAAGCTCAAGGAGGAGCTCGATGAAGATCTTGCCCTTTGTGTTGTTTGTTCTAGTAGATCGATAGTGGAGCCCAGTTAGATCGATCGAGTCCTTTATGCATTTGGGGTTCTTCTTTTATTTTGGTTTTAGTCGGACCTTGATTGTATCGGATGATGTAATGCTTTATTCATGTAATTGTGTGAAGTGGCGATTGTAAGCCAACTATGTATCTCTTTCCTTATGTATTACTTGGGTTGTGTGAAGATTACCTCACTTGCGACATTGCTTTCAATGCGGTTATGCCTCTAAGTCGTTCCCGACCGTGGGAGATATAGCCGCATCGAGGTACAAGTTGTGTCGAGCCTTCCGACAAGGAGCCCCTTTGCTTGATCGTTTTTAGCGGCGAGTTGTGTCTAGAAAAATGTTTTGAGTCATTTAGGAATTATATATCGGAGAGTTTAGGATTCTTTTTACTCCCGGTCCCTTGACCTTACGGTGAGGTATCTGCGTAGGTTTTGACTCTTCTCTTCTAAAATTTCACTAAAATTTTTTTAGGATCAGGGTATCTTGGAATCGTTCGATGGTTTTATGATGACAACATTGTCTTGGTTGCCTCGACATTTAGGGGTTGTGGCGGTGTCGGGGAGTTGAGCTCAGGTGTTGTCGTCATAATTTTATCGTTCGATTCGGAATACGAGTTTAATCCGACATCGAAAATCTCTTTTATGCAGTTGTTGGTGAGATAACCCCGCTAACCCGATCTTGAGGTGAGTCGGAGTATTGCCATGACTTGTATAACGGATGCTTTTGAAGGTTGAGGTAGGCGATTTCGAAGGTTTCTTGGTTATGTGTTGAAGGATGGATACGTTGGATGTAGGGATTGTTAGCTTGGGTGAGATATACATTGCTCCCTGTATCCCCAACACTGATTGCATAACCGAGAAAGTTTGGGAGTTTTATAGGTGGAATTCAAGTAGCTCTTAGGATATCTTTCGGCGGATGTATGATATGAAATTGGGGTTCGGCGTCTAGTGGTCCGCCTATTCACGGTTGGTTTCTGATGGTCTCGTTGTGTCTTAAAGAGTCCTTGGCTATGCCGACTGGGGGCAACCGTATGTCATTGCTGCCTTGTACATGATGGTGCTGTCTGATTGAGCCCGTGTAGGCCCCCACGAAAACGGACGAAATCTCTATCATATGTTTGTTCGGCTTACGCAAGCCGATCCTTTGTTTTGTTTTATTTGGGATTCGAGTTGCTTGAAGTCAAATGTTGAATCCATACCTTTCCTAAGCGGTGTTCTCATATTGCTATGTGAATACTAATCCTTTTGGATCATTGAGGTTGCCATGTTAATTCCTTTCCAACGGTGTGTTTCTCTTGAGTGGGTCGATCGCTTCAACATTAGCAAGACCAATTATCATTTCTTCTCAGCGGTGTTTGTTTCATCCGTCTCCAAGTTGCCTTTGTTTTCCGCCCACCCACCTTTTCCTCAAGGACTAAGATTTCTTTACCAAGTATCCATTTATTCATGCGAAGTTTCTCCATTCTTTTCCATCAATGTTCTTACCGGTGGTTCTCAAGAAGATTTTCTACTAGTTAGTCATTCCTCCTTCTCTTTTCTTCTCCGGTGGATTCAAGTCAAGTTTTGTTGATCGTACCTTTTCCTCATTTCAATGTCTTCTCATACGGTGCACCTCATTATCACTCTACTTCTCGCTATTCATTTATTCGGATGCTCAAGATATCTCAAAGATTGTGTTTCCACTCTGCATTCGTTCAAGCTCTTTGAGATTGGTATCTCATTCAAGTCATTTAATTCAACGTTGTAACATCTGTTTTAAATCTTTTCGCGGTGTTCTTTTGAGTGGGCCCTAACCCACGAGGTCTTTTCGAGGATCTTACGACTCTTCTAATTATTCGGAGCTATCTCAAATTCTTCTCCAAGTTTGGCGTAGAATGAGTTATCATCGTCAAATGCTTTTCTCCAAGATCTTTCAAATTCTTTCCATAGTTGGCTCAACCTCTTCGCTTTTGATTTTCGGTGTGCCTCAATAATTCTTGGTGGTGTTTCCATCATCATTCTCAACATGTGAAGACCGAAGAGGATTTCTCTTAAATCTTGGTCC
>JAHHZJ010002523.1:0-32442 GCA_021437245.1 Aegilops speltoides
ATCCTTCCCCAACAAGGCGATCCGCGTTGGGGTTCAATTTGGAAACCAGTCTATTCAATGGTGCGGCGGCGGCATCATCGGGGTGGACCTATGTCCTCGGGCTCCGTCGTTGCGATGATGTTTGCTCCAGCGCTGGCGGCGGCATCCTCGGGATGGACCTATGACCTCAGGCTCCGCTGCTGCGATAATGTTTGCTCCAGCGCCTGCTCGGAGCTTGGTGAAGGAAATATGCCCTAGAGGCAATAATTAAGTTATTATTTATTTCCTTATTTCATGATAAATATTTATTATTCATGCTAGAATTGTATTAATCGGAAACATAATACATGTGTGAATACATAGACAAACATAGTGTCACTAGTATGCCTCTACTTGACTAGCTCGTTTACCAGAGATGGTTATGTTTCCTAGCCATGGACAAAAGAGTTGTCATTTGATTAACGAGATCACATCATTAGGAGAATGATGTGATTGACTTGACCCATTCCGTTAGCTTAGCACTTGATCGTTTAGTATGTTGTTATTGCTTTCTTCATGACTTATACATGTTCCTCGTAACTATGAGATTATGCAACTCCGCTACTGGAGGAACACTTTGGGTACTACCAAATGTCACAACGAATCGGGTGATTATAAAGGAGTACTACAGGTGTCTCCGAAGGTACATGTTGAGTTGGCGATTTCGAGATTAGGTTTTGTCACTCCGATTGTCGGAGAGGTATCTCTGGGCCCTCTCGGTAATGCACATCATTATAAGCCTTGCAAGCAATGTGACCAATGAGTTGGTTACGGACGATGCATTACGTAATCGAGTAAAGAGACTTGCCGGTGACGAGATTGAACTAGGTATTGATACCGACGATCGAATCTCGGGCAAGTAACATACCGATGACAAAGGAACAACGATGTTGTTATGCGGTTTGACCGATAAAGATCTTCGAGAATATGTAGGAGCCAATATGGGCATCCAGGTCCTCTATTGGTTATTGACCGAGAATAGTTCTAGGTCATGTCTACATAGTTCTCGAACCTGTAGGGTCCGCACGCTTAAGGTTTCGATGACAATTATATTATGAGTTTATGAGTTTTGATGTACCGAAGGAGTTCGAGTCCCGGATGAGATCGGGGACATGACGAGGAGTCTCGAAATGGTCGAGACGTAAAGATCGATATATTGGACGACTATATTCGAGTTCGGAAAGGTTCCGAGTGATTCGGTATTTTTCGAGTACGGAGAGTTACGGAATTCGCCGGGAGAAGTATTGGGCCTTATTGGGCCTTGCGGGAAAGAGAGGGGCTGCCTAGGGCAGGCCGCGCGCCTTCATGGCCTAGTCCGAATTGACTAGGGGAGGGCCGCACCCCTCCTTCCTTCCCTCTCTCTTCCCCTTCCTTGTCTCCTACTCCTAATACATGGAAGGACTCCTAGTTGACTAGGAAAGGGGAATCCTACTCCGGTGGGAGTAGGACTCCCCTAGGGCGCCATAGAAGAGAGGGCCTCCCTCCTCCTCTCCTCCTTTATATACGGGGTAGGGGCACCCATGAACACACAAGTTGATCTACGGATCGTTCCTTAGCCGCAGCGGTGCCCCTTCCACCATATTCCACCTCGGTCGTATTGTCGCGGAGTTTAGGCGAAGCCCTGCGCCGGTAGAACATCATCATCGTCACCACGCCGTCGTGCTGACGGATATCATCTCCGGAGCTCGGTTGGATCGGAGGCCGGAGATCGTCATTGAGCTGAACGTGTGCTGAACTCGGAGGCTCCGTACGTTCGGTGCTTGGATCGGTCAGATCGTGAATACATACGACTACATCAACCGTGTTGTACTAACGCTTCCGCTTATGGTCTACGAGGGTACGTGGACAAACACTCTCCCCTCTCGTTGCTATGCCATCACCATGATCTTGCGTGTGCGTAGGAATTTTTTTGAAATTACTACGTTCCCCAACAGTGGCATCCGAGCCTAGGTTTTATGGTTTGATGTTATATGCACGAGTAGAACACAAGTGAGTTGTGGACGATATAAGTCATACTGCCCACCAGCATGTCATACTTTGGTTCGGCGGTCTTGTTGGATGAAGCGGCCCGGACCGACAGTACGCGTACGCTTACGCGAGACTGGTTCTACCAACGTGCTTTGCACACTGTGTGGCTGGCGGGTGTCGGCCCAACTTTAGTTGAACCGAAAGTGTGGCTACGCCCGGTCCTTGCGAAGGTTAAAACGGAGTCTATTTGACAAACTATCGTTGTGGTTTTGATGCATAGGTGAGATTTGTTCTTGCTTAAGCCCGTAGCAGCCACGTAAAACTTGCAACAACAAAGTAGAGGAGGTCTAACTTGTTTTTGCAGGGCATGTTGTGATGTGATATGGTCAAGACGTGATGAGATATAAGTTGTTGTATGAGATGATCATGCTTTGTTGAAGTTATCGGCGACTGGCAGAAGCTCTATGGTTGTCTCTTTGTTGCATAAGATGCAAGTGCCAAATAATTGCTTTACTTTATCGCTATGCGATAGCAATAGTTGCAAGAGCAATAGTTGGTGAGACGACCATGTGATGACACATTGATATAGATCAAGATGATGAAGATCATGGTGTCGTGCCGGTGACGATAGAGATCATGACAGTACTTTGGAGATGGAGATCAAAGGCGCAAGATGATCATGGCCATATCATCTCACATATTTTGCATATGATGTCTATCTGTTATACATCTTATTATGTTTTGTTTGACGGTAGCATTTTAAGATGATCTCTCACTAATTATCAAGAAGTGTTCTCCCTGAGTATGCACCGTTGCCAAAGTTCGTCGTGCCCACACACCACATGATGATCGGGTGTGATAAGCTCTACGTCCATCTACAACGGGTGCAAGCCAGTTTTGCACACGCAGAATACTCAGGTTAAACTTGACGAGCCTAGCATATGCAGATATGGCCTCGGAACACGGAGACCGAAAGGTCGAGCGTGAATCATATAGTAGATATGATCAACATAATGATGTTCACCATTGAAAACTACTCCATCTCACGTGATGATCGGTTATGGTTTAGTTGATTTGGATCACATGATCACTTAGATGACTAGAGAGATGTCTGTCTAAGTGGGAGTTCTTAAGTAATATGATTAATTGAACTTAAATTTATCATGAACTTAGTCCTGGTAGTATTTTGCAAATTATGTTGTAGATCAATAGCTTGCGTTGTTGCTTTCATATGTTTATTTTGGTATGTTCCTAGAGAAAATTGTGTTGAAAGATGTTAGTAGCAATGATGCGGATTGGATCCGTGATCTGAGGTTTATCCTCATTTTTGCACGTAAGAATTATGTCCCTAATGCACCGCTAGGTGACAAACCTATTGCAGGAGCGGATGCGACGTTATGAACGTTTGGCTAGCTCAAAAGGATGACTACTTGATAGTTTAGTGCACCATGCTTAAACGGCTTAGAATCGGGACTTCAAAGACGTTTTGAACGTCATGGACCATATGGGATGTTCCAGAGTTGAAGTTAATATTTCTAGCAAATACCGAGTTGAGAGATATGAAGTCTCCAACAAGTTCTAAAGCTAAAAGATGGAGGAGAATCGCTCAACTAGTGAGCATGTGCTCGATTGTCCGGGTACTTCAATCGCTTGAATCAAGTGGGAGTTAATCTTCCAGATAAGATAGTGATTGATGAATTCTCTAGTCACCATCACTAAGTTACTAGAACTTCGTGATGAACTATAGTATGCAAGGGATGACGAAAACGATTCCCGAGCTCTTCGTGATGTTGAAATCAACGAAGGTAGAAATCAAGAAAAGACCATCAAGTGTTGATGATTGACAAGACCACTAGTTTTAAGAGAAGGGCAAAGGGAAAGAAAGGGAACTTCAAGTGGAAAGACAAGCAAGTTGTCACTCCTGCGAAGAAGCCCAAAGCTGGACCATAGCCTGAAACTGAGTGTTTACACTGCAAAGGAAATGGTCACTGGAAGCGGAAATGCCCTGAATATTTGGTGGATAAGAAGGATGGCAAAGTGAACAAGGGTATATTTGATATACAGATTATTGATGTGTGCCTTACTAGTGTTTATAGTAGCCCCTGAGTATTTGATACTTGTTCGGTTGCTAAGATTAGTAACTCGAAACAGGAGTTACAGAATAAATAGAGACTAGTTGAAGGGAGAGTGACGATGAGTGTTGGAAGTAGTTCCAAGATCGATATGATCATCATCGCACACTCCCTATATTTTCGGGATTAGTGTTAAACCTAAATAAATGTTATTTGGCGCTTATGCTGAGCATGAATATGATTTGATCATGTTTATTGCAATACGGTTATTCATTTAAAATCGAGAATAATTGTTGTTCTGCTTACATGAATAAAACCTTCAATGGTCATACACCCAATGAAAATAGTTTGTTGGATCTCGATCGTAGTGATACACATATTCATAATATTGAGGCCAAAAGATGCAAAGTTAATAATGGTAGTGCAACTTATTTGTGGCATCGCCGCTTGGGTCATATCGGTGTAAAGCGCATGAAGAAACTCCATAAAGATGGATTTTGGAATCACTTGGTTATGAATCATTTGATGCTTGCGAACCGTGCCATTTGGGCAAGATGACTAAAACTCCGTTCTTGAACAATGGAACGAGCTACCGACTTATTGGAAATAATACATACCGATGTATGCGCACCAATGAGTATGAAGGCTCGTGGCAAGTATCGTTATTTTTCGACCTTCACAAGATGATTTGAGCAGATGTGGGTATATCTACTTGATGAAACATAAGTCTGAAATAGTTGAAAGGTTCAAAGAATTTTAGAGTGAAGTGGAAAATCATCGTAACAAGAAAATAAAGTTTCGCGATCCGATCATGAGAGGATTATTTGAGTTACGAGTTTGGTCTTCAATTAAAACAATGTGAAATAGTTTCACAGCTCACGCCACTGGAACACCACAACGTTATGGTGTGTCCAAACGTCAGAGTCAAGACTTTATTGGATATGGTGCGATCTATGATGTCTCTTCTTGATTTACCAATATCGTTTTGGGGTTATGCAGTAGAGACAGCTGCATTCACATTAAATAGGGCACCATCTAAATCCGTTGAGATGACACCGTATGAACTATGGTTTAGCAATAAACCTAAGATGTCATTTCTAAAAATTTGGAGTTGTGATGCTTATGTGAAAAAGTTTCATCCTGATAAGCTCGAACCCAAATCGGAGAAGTGCGTCTTCATAGAATACCCAAAGGAAACTGTTGGGTACACCTTCTATCACAGATCTGAGGGCAAGATTTTCGTTGCTAAATTCGGATCCTTTCTAGAGAAGGAATTTCTCTCGAAAGAAGTGAGTGGGAGGAAAGTAGAGCTTTATAAGGTAATTTGTACCTTCTCCCGAATTGGAAAATAGTTCATCACTGAAATCAGTTCCAAAGTGATTCCTACACCAATTAGTGAGGAAGCTAATGATGATGATCATGAAACTTGAGATCAAGTTACTACAGAACCTCGTAGGTCTTCCAGAGTACGGTCCGCACAGTGAGTGGTACGGTAATACTGCTCGAAGTCATCTTACTAGACCATGATGAACCTACAAACTATGAGGAAGCGATGATGAGCCCAGATTCATGAAATGGCTTGAGACCATAAAATCGAGATATGATCCATGTATGAGAACAAAGTATGGACTTTGATTGACTTGCTCGATGATCAGCAAGCCATGTTAAATAAATGGATCTTCAAGAGGAAGACGGACGTTGATAGTAGTGTTACTATCTACAAAGCTCGACTTGTCGCAAAAAGGTTTTTTTGACAAGTTCAAGTTGTCGACTACAATGAGATTTTCTCAACTGTAGCGATGCTTAAGTCTATCCGAATCATGTTAGTAATTGCCACATCTTATGAAATCTAGCAAATGGATGTCAAAACTGCATTCCCTAATGGTTTTCTTAACGAAGAGTTGTATATGATGCAACCAAAAGGTTTTGTCAATCCTAAAGATACTAACAAAGTGTGCAAGCTCCAGCGATCCATCTATGGACTGGTGCAAGCATCTCGGAGTTGGAATATACGCTTTGATGAGTTGATCAAAGCATATGGTTTTATACAGACTTTTGGAGAAGCCTGTATTTACAAGAAAGTGAGTGAGAGCACTACAGCATTTCTGATAAGTATATGTGAATGACATATTGTTGATCGGAAATAATTATTCTACAAAGCATAAAGGAGAGTTTGAAAAAAGTTCTTTAAAAGAAATACCTCAGTAAAAACTACTTACATATTGAGCATCAAGATCTATTGAGATAGATCAAGACGCTTGAGAAGTTTTTCAAAAGTACATACCTTGTCAAGATTTTGAAGTAGTTCAAAATGGAACAGTCAAAGAAAGAGTTCTTGCCTGTGTTGCAAAGGTGTGAAATTGAGTAAGACTCAAATCCCGACCACGGCAGAAAATAGAAAAGAGAATGAAAGTCATTCCCTATGCCTCGATTATAGGTTCTATAAAGTATGCTATGCTATGTACTGGACCTATTGTATACCTTGCTTTGAATTTGGCAAGGAGTACAATAGTGATCTAGGAGTAGATCATGGACATTGGTCAAGAATATCATTAGTGAGGACTAAGGAAATATTTCTCGATTATGGAGGTGATAAAAGAGCCCGTCGTAAAGAGTTACATAGGTGTAAGCTTTTACACCGATCCAGATGACTCTAAGTCTCAATCTGGATACATATTGAAAGTGGGAGCGACTAGCTAGAGTAGCTCCGTGCAGAGCATTGTAGACATAGAATATTTGCAAAATACATACGGCTCTAAATGTGACAGACCCGTTGACTAAGCTTCTCTCACGAGCAAAACATGATCACAACTTAGTACTCTTAGAGTGTTAATCACATAGCGATGTGAACTAGATTATTGACTCTAGTAAACCCTTTGGGTGTTGGTCACATGATGATGTGAACTATGGGTGTTAATCATATACAGATATGAATATTGGTGTTAAATCACATGATGATGTGAACTAAATTATTGACTCTAGTGCAAGTGGGAGACTGAAGGAAATATGCCCTAGAGGCAATAATAAAATTATTATTTATTTCCTTATTTCATGATAAATATTTATTATTCATGCTAGAATTGTATTAACCGGAAACATAATACATGTGTGAATACATAGACAAACATAGTGTCACTAGTATGCCTCTACTTGACTAGCTCGTTTATCAGAGATGGTTATGTTTCCTAGCCATGGACAAAAGAGTTGTCATTTGATTAACGAGATCACATCATTAGGAGAATGATGTGATTGACTTGACCCATTCCGTTAGCTTAGCACTTGATCGTTTAGTATGTTGCTATTGCTTTCTTCGTGACTTATACATGTTCTTGTAACTATGAGATTATGCAACTCCGTTTACGGAGGAACACTTTGGGTACTACCAAACGTCACAACGAATCGGGTGATTATAAAGGAGTACTACAGGTGTCTCCGAAGGTACATGTTGAGTTGGCGATTTGAGATTAGGTTTTGTCACTCCGATTGTCGGAGAGGTATCTCTGGGCCCTCTCGGTAATGCACATCATTATAAGCCTTGCAAGCAATGTGACCAATGAGTTGGTTACGAGATGATGCATTACGAGCGAGTAAAGAGACTTGCGGTGACGAGATTGAACTAGGTATTGATACCGACGATCGAATCTCGGGCAAGTAACATACCGATGACAAAGGGAACAACGTATGTTGTTATGCGGTTTGACCGATAAAGATCTTCGAGAATATGTAGGAGCCAATATGGGCATCCAGGTCCCGCTATTGGTTATTGACCGAGAATAGTTCTAGGTCATGTCTACATAGTTCTCGAACCCGTAGGGTCCGCACGCTTAAGGTTTGATGACAATTATATTATGAGTTTATGAGTTTTGATGTACGAAGGAGTTTGGAGTCCCGGATGAGATCGGGGACATGACGAGGAGTCTCGAAATGGTCTAGACGTAAAGATCGATATATTGACGACTATATTCGGAGTTCGGAAAGGTTCCGAGTGATTCGGTATTTTTCGAGTACCGGAGTGTTACGGAATTCGCCGGGAGAAGTATTGGGCCTTATTGGGCCTCAAGGGAAAGAGAGAGGGCTGCCTAGGGCAGGCGCCCCATGGCCTAGTCCGAATTGACTAGGGGAGGCCGCACCCTCCTTCCTTCCCTTCTCTCCTCCCTTCCTTGTCTCCTACTCCTAATACATGGAAGGACTCCTAGTTGGACTAGGAAAGGGGAATCCTACTCCCGGTGGGAGTAGGACTCCCCTAGGCGCGCCATAGAAGAGGGCCAGCCCTCCCTCCTCCACTCCTTTATATACGGGGTAGGGGCACCCATGAACACACAAGTTGATCTACGGATCGTTCCTTAGCCGTGTGCGGTGCCCCTTCCACCATATTCCACCTCGGTCATATCGTCATGAGTTTAGGCGAAGCCCTCGCCGTAGAACATCATCATCGCCAAGACGCCGTCGTCTTGATGGAACTCATCTCCGGAGCTCGGCTGGATCGGAGGCCGGAGATCGTCATCGAGCTGAACGTGTGCTGAACTCGGAGGCTCCGTACGTTCGGTGCTTGGATCGGTCGGATCGTGAAGACGTACGACTACATCAACCGCGTTGTACTAACGCTTCCCCTTATGGTCTACGAGGGTACGTGGACGAACACTCTCCCCTCTCGTTGCTATGCCATCACCATGATCTTGCGTGTGCGTAGGAAATTTTTTGAAATTACTACGTTCCCCAACACTTGGAAGGTATATATTCCATGAGTGGATGCAGATTGTGGTCTGAATCGAACGGCATCCGAAAGATGATGGATCATGTGATAGGTTCGTGGTTCATGGCAGGCAGGTAAGGTTTCCTCCTCCGACGTCTTAGTCTTACAGGGTGCAAGATCTAGAGTTCGATAGTGTGTCCGGGGTGTTTCCCCAGTCTGATTCGTTGCGAATCAACGGCAACGGCTTCTCCTCTATTGGTGAGCCACCTTGGAGGTCCGCAAAACTGCATACCGCATCGAGTGTGTGGAGGTGATCCTTTTTTTATTTGATGGCTACTCAGGTCAGTATGTGCGTGACTTGTACTACTACCTCCGTCTCGGTGAGTAAGTCATTCGTGTAGTTCTAGGTTGACGATTTAACTATCTAAATAGGGAGTACCTAGAACTCATGTAGATGAGATATAATTTGGTCTCATTCACTTTGAAAACAAGAACAGATACAACCCACGTCGGCATACACGCATCTTATAGCATCACATCCAATGGCTATAAAAGGTGAATAAAATCAAATTATATGTCATCTGGATGAGTTCTAGCAAGGTTTAAATATGTATTATAATGTGACAAAAAATATATATTTAGAAACTATATCCTTGTAGAAATCTAGTGATATACTTTTCATGACATATAACACATATTTAATTCCTCAAATCGATGACCTACAACTATGCGAATGATTTATTCACCTAGACAAAGGTAGTATGATTATTTATGATATAAATCAGACATATTTATCGTAAAAAAGAAAAAACTCTTTGCAGGTAGAACATGCGGTTGAGGACGTTCTACCAAACATGTATTACTCGAGAGACCGCATCGATCCATATATGGATGCTTGCCGGCAACCGGTGTACATACCCGATGGATCTATACATGCATGCATGCTTAGGGCATCTCCACCGCGCTTCAACACGCCCCAGGCCACTTTTTTTCGCGCGGCGCCAAAAAACGCCCATTGTGCCCCCAGACGCCGAAAATCGCGGTTCGACCTTTTTTCCGCCCGGCGGTCACAGTCAACCAGCGCGTTGGGAGCCGTTAGGGCTCTGGCGCTAAGGAAAAGCACGCTGGCCCACACCGGCAGGGAAAAGTCAAGGTTTCTTCCCGACTCGCCTCGCACCTCGCCCTCGGCCACCACTAGCTATATCCGCGACGGCCGCCGCCTACTCCACTAGATAGCCATTCCCGCTGGAAAATAGCGGCGCATTGCGGCAGCCCTCCCGCAGCAGCCGGGCATTTCCGCCGCCGCTTCCGCCAGCGAGGCGCGGTTTAACGGCGGTACACGCCCACCGAGCGCAAGGTGTTGGCGTTTTGACCGTCTCGGCTATGGACTCGGATGAGGAGGAAGAGCTCGCCGTGTCTTTGGAGGAGGAAGCCGCGCCGACGCCCGTGAAGAAGAGCATCCGATGGTGCTCGCCGCCCTCGCCAGGCTTTGGCGAGCAATGAAAAGCCGCGTCGAGGTGGCTCGCGCGGGCGGGTGAAAGCAAAGAACCGACATCGTCGCAAGGCTCTTGCATGCTCTACTCCGACTACTTACCGATGCTCCACTTCATGGTGAGAGAACATTTGGCGCCGTTATCGGATGAGCGAAAGCTCTTCCTCAGATTGTGAATTCCATCCAGAGTTTGACAACTACTTCAAGTGCAAGATGGATTGCTTTGGCGCTCTTGGATTCACCTCCATCCGAAGTGCACGACAGCGATGAGGATGCTTGCATATGGAGCTCCCAAAGGATTCACTCGACGACTATGGGCGCATGGCCGAGTCCACCAGCATAGAGTGTTTCTACAAGTTACATCGGGCGTGGTGGCGTGTTTGGGCCACAATACTTGAGAACACCCAGTCACGGAAGACACCGCCGGATCCTAGCCTGAATGCAGCAAGAGGATTTCTTGGGATGCTTGGAAGCATCGATCGCATGCATTGAAATGAAAGAACTGCCCATTTGGTTGGCGGGTGATGTACAAAGGCACCAAAGGCGGTTGCGAGTGTGGTGCTTGAGGCGGTAGCCACACAGACCTCTGGATTTGGCACTCCTTCTTTGGTATGCCAGAACTCACAATGACATCAACGTCTTGCAAGGTTTCTCCTGCTTTTTGCCAAGCTCGTTGAGGGCCATTCTCCTCCGTGAACTTCAAGATCAATGGGCACCAATACAACAAGGGTACTATCTAGCCGACGGCATCTATCCGAGATGGTCGACATTTGTGAAGACGATCTCAAACCCGTGGCGAGGAGGCAAGAACGCTGGTTTGCGAAGCTTCAGGAGGCTTGTAGGAAGGATGTCGAGCGGGCATTTGGTGTGCTCCAATCTCGATTATTTGTTGTTCGCACCGCCGGACCTGGTCGAAAGATCAAATGTGGGAGATCATGACTTGTTGTGTCATCTTGCACAACATGATCATCGAGAGCGAGCAAGAAGACCTAGTGTTTGACACTGGACCATACTACAGGCAGGGTCCTCTAGCCGATGTTGATCACCAGCTACCGGCAACTTGGACTGCCTATCTCAGTATGCGTCAGGAGATCCGAGACCCACAGGTGCATCATCAACTGCAGAAAGATCTGATTGATCACCTATGGAGGCTCAAGGGGGACGCCGCATGATGAAATACGAGTTTTTATTTGTTGAACTATATAATTTGTATTGAACTATTTGTTGTTGTAGTATTTTGTTGAAGTATTTGATTTTTCTGTGATGAAATATGTGATAAGGAATAATTGTGTTGATAATTGAACGCCGAGACACGGCGAAACCACGCCGAATATGGGCCTATTCTCGCCCATATGGGCCGTTTATTCGCCGAAATTGGGCTGCAAAGTAGGCCAATTTCGGCGCCTGGGGGCGACAACTGGGCGCAAAACCGCCCCCAGCGCCGAGTGTATCGCCGGCTCGCCCCCAGGGGCGATTTGTATGCGTCCTGGGGGGGGCAACGGCTGGAGATGCCCTTAGACGCACTTGACCTTCTTCGTGAGCGCCGGCGACGACAGAGGCAACTCCAGCGGGCAGGTCGCCTCCAGCCTGTGTACGCGGGTGTGCGGCGGGTACCTGACCTCCCCAGAGAGCTTGAGCTCCAGCCGGAACACGCCCCCGGCCGCGCTCTCCTTCAAGAACTCCGCCACCTCGTCGCTCCCCAGCTGCGTGCTCTCCCCGGCCGCCGCGGCGTGGTACACGTCCGTCTTCCCCGGCTGTATCTCGCGCGAGCTCCCTTGGCCCTGCATCCTGACGCCGGCGATGCGCGCGCCGGCGAAGCTGTTAGAATAAATCCGAGGCATACCGTTGATCATCCGAGGACCAAGCAATCACACGAGCACGACACCGAGATTTGTTAACAAGGTTCACCGATATGACTACATCCCCGGGGCCTGACTACGGGTGCTCCTCCCCGTGACACCGTCACAATACCGCACACCGGCCACCCGGGCGCCGGCACACGCCGCCGGCTCCCCCTTGCGCGCCTATGCTATTATGTTGGTATAGGGTACATCGTGTGTCGGACGAGGGACGCGTCCTGCACGGTGACGTGGGCGGGGAAGACGACGACGTGGGGCACGACGAGCAAGACCACGAGGATGACCAGGAGAAGGCAACAGCAGAAGCAGGTGTAGCGGTCGCCGGCGGAGCTGCGGCGGTCGTAGGAGTAGTAGGGCCACTCGCCTCCTCCGTAGCCGCCGCCGCCGCCGTCGCCGTCGCAGGCTCTACTACAGCACACGATGAGGCACTCGCCCCAATCGATGTCGCCGCAGTCCAACTCGCAATCGACGTCGCCCATCGACCATCGTACGTGTCCTGGTGTTGTAGCTTAATTCAGAGAACAATCATGAAATTTGATACATATATATACACGGGATGTTTGCATGACGTCGTACTATATACTCCATGTTATGATGAACAGTTTGTTTAATTCACATCTACTCCCTTTGTTCCTAAATATCTGTCTTTTTAGAGATTCAAATAGACTACCACATACGGATGTATATAGACATATTTTAGAGTGTACATTCACTCATTTTGCTTCGTATGTAGTCATTTGTTGAAAACTCTAGAAAGACAAATATTTAGGAACGGAGGGAGTAGATATTTTTTAAGAATTTCATATCTAAACTCCCACAAATATATAATGCAGCAACAAAAAACAAAACAAAAACTAGGGGGGAAAACCCACAAACATATATAGTGGACATCAGCTTAGATGTGACATTGTGTCACATCTAGATGTGTTCTAGACAGACCCATGATGAAGCAACGATCTAGGTTGGATTCCAAATCAACAGGGGAACCGGATTCCGGTAAAAATGCTAGACGTACAGGGTCCTGGCGGAGTCAGGATTTGGATATCAGTTTGGCTTGGCTAGGTCTCAATCAACTTGATAAAATTAAGCCAACTTGATAAAAAAAATCCGGTGCGCATCAACCATGTTAACATTTTCAGTAGGTTGAGAACCGGAAGCAAGAGGCTCAAAAACAAATTAATCTTAATAGTGTTTGGCAGCACTTTTACAACTCCTAAACTCTTCATAATTTCTTAGTTGCAATCTCGGAATTACCATACTGTAGAAGTTGGACACAGAAAATATCAGATACGGATAGGAACTCGAATAATAAGATGATTTGCATTATGACGATAATCTATAGGAGACGTACATGATATGCACTACTCTTCATAGCATCCCAGCACACGAAAAATATTAAGTAAAATAATCTGATCTATAGTTTCGACACTGACACAAAATGAGAATTGGGAGAGATTAATGGAGTGTGATGCCTTGACCTTGGCTAGTTCGTTGGCTGGAGTAGCGAATTAGGTTGCGCGCGTCTGACTCGCCGTATGAATCAGATGGACTCGTTGTATGAATCAGATGGTGAGCAGGTGAGCACGATCGAAGAGCAGATCGAGCCAGGCGGGCGGCAAGGGCATGGACGGCGGCAGCTACGTCTAATCACACGTAGTGCACGCTAATCACGGGAGAACCCAACTTCCACGAAACTTCCATAGTGAATTCTCTCCAAAGACTTACATTTAGGAACGGAGGAAGTATTTTGAAATGGGAAGACATATATTCTGCTAACCAGAGTGCGTGGCCAAATTGCCGGCCACCAAGTCACGTACAAAGGTAGGAGCTGCGCCGGTTATACATACGGCTTGGGGTTCAACCTCCATCTAACAGCACATAGAATACTGAAGAAATCACAGTTTTACAGTTTTACTTCCGACCCAAAAAAAAAAAGAAATCACAGTTTTACAGGAGAGGGAGCTAAACAATCCCTCGGGGGTAAAAAGAAACGGCGTTGAACAACAGCCTGAGTGAGCTGAGAAGATGTCACGGTAAGCTCTCGGGTATCAAAGTCTTCACATCATCGCCCTCGCTGAGATCGTGAGAAGAAATGCCAGCATTTGAACTCGACGCACGCTTCTGAAACATGAGTATGGTTCAGATACAGGACAATGGTACTTTCATCACAAGACAGGTAGAATAGCCGTTCGAGAAAAAACATGACAGCATTGTTTTTCTTTTCCGCAAACAATTAAAGGTGCAGAGACAGTTTAATCAGGTCGTCACTCATATTCAAAGCTCAAATCAGAAAATGGGGCATGGAAAATTTGGCGTTTAACAATCAATCCATGATTCCTACTCCGACTGTTCCTTAATCCTTCTTATGTTAATTTGTCTGCCATATAAAGGTGTACGATGTAGAACATTTTTAAGTACCTCTCTGTTACATTACTTGACATCAAACAAATAACTTTTATTTCCATGCACAGCTAGCACAGCTATGCTCAATTAACCATCATTCACTAGTGTGCCAGCAAACGCACAAGAATGGAACTGTAGATAATAGCATGCATTCAAAGATGATAAAATTTAACAGCTTGGCAGAACCTATATCTATATGTACAAGTCTGAAAATACAAGTTAAAAAAGGAATCAACACTTGGAAGTGTTTTGCAACCAAACCAGTTCCCAAATTTAGGGCACCTACACAAACCTTGATGAAAAACTATTTATTGTTGACTGTGATTCTCAAAAAAGAATGTGTTAGACTGTTGGCTACCTCAGCACAATGAACATAGTAACTAGACAACTTGTACAGTAAGCAAACAAAGAACTAAAGAACACGTGTATGCATAAATTAAATCATAAAAATATGGGATGGAAAATAATTTTATTACAGGGGAGATCAGTCATTTGTACAACACGAGATAATACAATTACTGCCCCCATAACTAAATATAAGACATTTAGTTACAGAGGTAGTACTTCACTTATATTTTAAAAGAAGCTAATTTGCTTATTTATTGCAGGAGAGATTAAAACAGATATAGGGGACAAGAACCAGCGAGATATAACAGAAAGGAAAAACATGAATATACTAGAACAAATATAAACTTTTACCTGATCTTCTATAGCACTACCCATCATACTAATGATACTACTTGTTACCTCATCCGTAGCCTGCAGACAAGTTAAATTATTAGTTTGACATGTTTCAAGGAAAAGACGTCAATGATCTGACTTGCAAATTTTAAACACTATACCTTCATAATAGTATTATATTTCTTCATACGAGCATTTAAATTTTGCATATCCCGCTTCTGCGCCACCCAATTAAGCCGCCGGATGGGCCTTGGCTGCTGCAGTCTCATGCAAGACACGTGTTACAGCAGCTATAAGGGTGTTCTCCCTCCGTTTTTGTACAGAAGGCCACTTCTTTTTTCGTGTCAAACTTTGATTAATAATTTTGGTCAACAAAATATGGGTTATATGTCACCAAAACTATATCATAGGAAAGTTCTTTGAAATGTGCATCCAATGGCATACTTTTTGTGGCATATACCTAACATTTTGTTGGTAAAATTAATGGTCAAAGTATGAAAAATAATAATGAAGTGGCCTTGTATACAAAAACAGAGGGAGTACTTAATTAAAGAACTATGTTTTCTCCTTTTCAGATGATTATCTGACCATCCAAACATAATATGAAAACAAAATGTATGCTGACTTCCATTTAGACAAAGAATTGCCTGATCTGGAAAGTTTGGAGATATTTGATTGATGTTCATGCTGATTTCCTGTCGAATCGAATCATCCAATATACGCGGCAGCAGATTATTGATCATCATGCGATAGCGTTGCGCACGGACCTATAAAACAGCAACTCTGATATTGTTAAAATTTCCAGAATAATAAATTCTAGTTAAGCTAAATTTGAATTCAGCAAACATACAGTTTCCTTGTGCTCATCTCGGTGAGTGTCGCTCCACATTCTTTCATTCTCAGAGAGCGCATGCTCCCACGCCTCCCACTTCTTCAATTCCCAGCCTTCCCGCTGTTTTGGCCTACGCGCAATGGCAGTCTTCTTGTATACATCTAAACGTACAAGTGACTTCACACAGATATAGGATTGCATGTTCTCAGGCTTGTGGGGACTGAAATCTAACAGCTTTGCCATCTTACACAGTTTAGTATTGAAGTTCTCCCCGAGCAACTCATAGGAATATAGGTTGCCGTCGCGACGTTGCAGTATGATCTTATCCCCATGAACCAAATTTGGACCTGGAATGTAATCTGGCGAGTACTGAATATTGTACTTCTGGATCCACCTTTGCTCTGTTTTGTTCTCAAGTTCCCAGATCTGCAGCTTACCAACAAGCCTTCTGGGCAGAGAAGGACAGGTTTGAGCAGTCGCTACACATACCTTGCCATCCATCTCTCTGATCCAGTACCGACGAGAACCACCAGCGGCAAAATCTTCAGGTTTAGTTGCTGGCAGTTGTATCTGTGCAAAACTTTCTCCACAGAGATCGAAGGTCATAACTGCATGCTGCCAGCTAGCTACCATGTCTTCAATTAGCCAATACAGTGTTCCATCAATAGTGACCGCTCCAGAGTTTTTTACACAGTTTAAGCTTAGGGCTTCTGGAGTTTTGATATCCCTCCATTTCTCATCACCAAGCGTGTAAACTTGAATGACGCTGAATCTATTATTATCATGGGGGCGAGGGCGACCCTCGATGAAATCACCAAGGAAGTGTGTAATCTTGTATTCTTTTGTCAATGGGTGAAACCCAAAGTTGTAGAACAAGAAGTGATCACCCCTCAAATTCTTTACAGGTTTCTCAAGATGCAGGAATTCACCGGTTGCTAGATTAGCTATCTTGAGTGTTGATGACTTTGTGTATAAGCAAAGAAGCCCATTGCATGAACCACAAAGGAAATCATCAGGCCCAATCACTGGCACTGCATATGTTGACAGCGACCAGGCTTCATCAATCAGGATAGCATCAGCAGGATGGGGCTCGCCTGAGACTGACTCTTGTGGAAAGAACATAAGGGCGTAATGGGGTGCATGCTCGAGGTGTGATGTGACAAACTGGGGATCTCGGATGATTTTGTGCCATTGCTCGCAAACACCAGTGCACCTCAACAAAGTGCTCACTGGAAGCTTCAAAAATATCCGCTCAATGAGTTCTCCTGGGAGACAGTTTATAATGCACTCCTCATCTCTTTGCTTCTTTGGTTTGATTTCCTCAGAAACCATGGCAATCTAGTCTCTTGAGGAAGCCTAGGTACCAAATCCTTCTGCAGACACATTTAAAAACAATAGGGCAAACTTAGTAAAGATTATGAGTAAAGTAATTTGCAGGAAAATAATATGGGGTTTAGGTAAAAGTTTAGCAGATATTTTAATTTATTTACTTAGAAGTTAGAATTGGTGAAGAAGGAAACAAGTGGCACCACCTGTAGCAAACATGGAGCCCTGTGATGCTATTGATTAATAACCATAAACAAATCGATATACATATGATTCCTACAAAGTTGAAAAAACAAGCTAGCTTAAAACTAAAAGCACAACGAGATACACATATCAACATGCATAGATGAAACGCAAAGCGAGTACGACACCGCTAAAACACACTCCGCACAACAAAATGTGTGCATCAGCGAGACAACCATACCAGTTAGAAATACTCCCTCCGTTCCTAAATATAAGTCTTTTTAGATATTTCAACTAATGACTACGTACGGAGTAAAATGAGTGAATCTACACTCTAAAATATGTCTACATACATCCGTATCTTATAGTCCATTTGAAATGTCTAAAAAGACTTACATTTAGGAACGGAGGAAGTAGTTTGCATTGAGACAATGGGCAAAACAAGCAGGTAATGCATTTTTGGCATTAGAAAAGACGCACAGACTCCGGAATCATGCAACAAAACTGCATCAGCGACAGAGAGGACCGGTCACAGTCTCACAGACAGTAATTTGCTGCACCTTTTGTGAAATTCGCGAAGTATTGGGCCTTATTGGGCCTTGCGGGAAAGAGAGGGGCTGCCTAGGGCAGGCGCGCCCCCATGGCCTAGTCCGATTGGACTAGGGGAGGGCGCACCTCCTTCCTTCCTTCTCTCTTCCCTTCCTTGTCTCCTACTCTAATACATGGAAGGACTCCTAGTTGGACTAGGAAAGGGAATCCTGGGATGAGGACTCCCCTAAAGGCGCCATAGAAGAGGGCACCCTCCCTCTCCACTCTTTATATCACGGGGGTAGGGGCACCCATGAACACACAAGTTGATCTACGGATCGTTCCTTAGCCGTGTCGGTGCCCCTTCCACCATATTCCACCTCGGTCATGTTATGCGGAGTTTAGGCGAAGCCTCTGCCGATAGAACATCATCATCGTCTGCGCCGTCGTCTGGTGGATATCATCTCGGGGCTCGGTTGGATCGGAGGCGGAGATCGTCATTGAGCTGAGCGTGTGCTGTGAACTTCGGAGGCTCCGTCGTTCGGTGCTTGGATCGGTCGGATCGTGAATACATCGACTACATCAACGTGTTGTACTAACGCTTCGCTTATGGTCTCACAGTGCGTGGACAAACACTCCCCTCTCGTTGCTATGCCATCACCATGATCTTGCGTGTGCGTAGGAATTTTTGAAATTACGTTCCCCTATGATGGCATCCGAGCCTAGGTTTTATGGTTTGATGTTATATGCACGAGTAGAACACAAGTGAGTTGTGGGCGATATAAGTCATCTGCCCACCAGCATGTCATACTTTGGTTGGCGGTCTTGTTGTTGATGGCGGCCGGACCGGAAGTCTGCAGCGTCGCTTCTGGCGAGGCTGGTTCTACCAGCGTGCTTTGCACAATTGGCTGGCGGGTGTCGGTTTCTCAACTTTAGTTGAGCCGAGTGTGGCTACTTGGGTCCTTGCGAAGGTTAAAAGCAGTCTATTTGACAAACTATCGTTGTGGTTTTGATGCATAGGTGAGATTTGTTCTTGCTTAAGCCCGTAGCAGCCACGTAAAACTTGACAACAGTAGAGGAGGTCTAACTTGTTTTTGCGAGGGCATGTTGTGATGTGATATGGTCAAGGCGTGATGAGATATAAGTTGTTGTATGAGATGATCATGCTTTGTTGAAGTTATCGGCGGCGCGAAGCTCTATGGTTGTCTCTTTGTTGCATAAGATGCAAGTGCCAAATAATTGCTTTACTTTTATGCGATAGCAATAGTTACAGAGCAATAGTTGGTGAGACGACCATGTGATGACACATTGATATAGATCAAGATGATGAAGATCATGGTGTCGTCGGTGTGATAGAGATCATGACAGTACTTTGGAGATGGAGATCAAAGGCGCAAGATGATCATGGCCATATCATCTCACATATTTTGCATATGATGTCTATCATTATACATCTTATTATGTTTTGTTTGTGGTAGCATTTTAAGATGATCTCTCACTAATTATCAAAGTGTTCTCCTGAGTATGCAGTTGCCAAAGTTAAGTCGTGCCCACACACCACATGATGATCGGTGTGATAAGCTCTCGTCCATCTACAGCAGGTGCAAGCCATTTTGCACCGCAGAATACTCGAGTTAAACTTGGCAGCCTAGCATATCAGAATGTGGCCTCGGAACGGAGACCGAAAGGTCGGCGTGAATCATATAGTAGATATGATCAACATAATGATGTTCACCATTGAAAACTACTCCATCTCACGTGATGATCGGTTATGGTTTAGTTGATTTGGATCACATGATCACTTAGATGACTAGAGATGTCGTCTAAGTGGGAGTTCTTAAGTAATATGATTAATTGAACTTAAATTTATCATGAACTTAGTCTGGTAGTATTTTGCAAATTATGTTGTAGATCAATAGCTTGCGTTGTTTTTCATATGTTTATTTTGGTATGTTCCTAGAAAATTGTGTTGAAAGATGTTAGTAGCAATGATGCGGATTGGATCCGTGATCGAGGTTTATCCTCATTCTTTGCCGAAAATTATGTCCCTAATGCGCTAGTGACAAACCTATTGCGGGAGGCGAATCACGAGGCGTTATGAGCGTTTGGCTAGCTCAAAAGGATGACTACTTGATAGTTTAGTGCACCATGCTTAGCGGCTTAGAATCGGGACTTCAAAGGCGTTTTGAGCGTCATGGACCATATGGGATGTTCGAGAGTTGAAGTTAATATTTCTAGCAAATACCGAGTTGAGAGATATGAAGTCTCAACAAGTTCTAAAGCTAAAAGATGGAGGAGAATCGCTCAACTAGTGAGCATGTGCTCAGTTATGGGTACTTCAATCGCTTGAATCAAGTGGGAGTTAATCTTCCGAGATAAGATAGTGATTGTGAATTCTCTAGTCACCATCACTAAGTTACTAGAACCGTGATGAACTATAGTATGCAAGGGATGAAAAGCGATTCCAAGCTCTTCGTGATGTTGAAATCACGAAGGTAGAAATCAAGAAAAGACCATCAAGTGTTGATGATTGACAAGACCACTAGTTTTAAGAGAGGGCAAAGGGAAAGAAAGAACTTCAGTGGAAAGACAAGCAAGTTGTCACTCCTGCGAAGAAGCCCAAAGCTGGACCATAGCCTGAAAGTGTTTACTTGCAAAGAAATGGTCCTTGGGCAAATGCACTGAATATTTGGTGGATAAGAAGGATGGCAAAGTGAACAAGGGTATATTTGATATCTGATTATTGATGTGTGCCTTACTAGTGTTTATAGTAGCCAGTATTTGATACTTGTTAGGTTGCTAAGATTAGTAACTTCGAAGCAGGAGTTCTGAGAATAAATAGAGACTAGTTGAAGGGAGAGTGGCGATGAGTGTTGGAAGTAGTTCAAGATCGATATGATCATCATCGCACACTCCTATATTTTGAGATTAGTGTTAAACCTAAATAAATGTTATTTGGCGTTTGCGTTGAGCATGAATATGATTTGATCATGTTTATTGCAATCTGATTATTCATTTAAAATCGAGAATAATTGTTGTTACTTTTACATGAATAAAACCTTCAATGGTCATACACCCAATGAAAATAGTTTGTTGGATCTCGATCGTAGTGATACACATATTCATAATATTGAGGCCAAAAGATGCAAAGTTAATAATGGTAGTGCAACTTATTTGTGGCTTGCCGTTTGGAGTCATATCGATTAAAGCGCATGAAGAAACTCCATAAAGATGGATTTGGAATCACTTGATTATGAATCATTTGATGCTTGCGAACCGTGCCATTTGGGCAAGATGACTAAAACTCCGTTCTTGAACAATGGAGCGAGCTACGACTTATTGGAAATAATACATCTTGATGTATGAGACCAATGAGTATGAAGGCTGTGGCAAATATCGTTATTTTCGACCTTCACAAGATGATTTGAGCGGATGTGGGTATATCTACTTGATGAAACATAAGTGCGAAATAGTTGAAAGGTTCAAAGAATTTTAGAGTGAAGTGGAAAATCATCGTAACAAGAAAATAAAGTTTCTGCGATCGATCGCGGAGGATTATTTGAGTTACGAGTTTGGTCTTCAATTAAAACAATGTGAAATAGTTTCACGACTCCGCCACACTGAACACCACAGCGTTATGGTGTGTCCAAGCGTCGTAACCGCACTTTATTGGATATGGTGCGATCTATGATGTCTCTTCTTGATTCCAATATCGTTTTGGGGTTATGCGGTAGAGACAGACTGCATTCACATAAATAGGGCACCATCTAAATCCGTTGAGATGACAAGTATGAACTATGGTTTAGCAATAAACCTAAGATGTCATTTCTAAAAATTTGGAGTTGTGATGCTTATGTGAAAAAGTTTCATCTGATAAGCTCGAACCCAAATCGAATGCGTCTTCATAGAATACCCAAAGGAAGCTGTTGGTACACCTTCTATCACGATCGAGGGCAAGATTTTCGTTGCTAAATTCGGATCCTTTCTAGAGAAGAATTTCTCTCGAAAGAAGTGAGTGGGAGGAAAGTAGAGCTTTATAAGGTAATTTGTACCTTCTCCCGAATTGGAAAATAGTTCATCACTGAAATCAGTTCGATGATTCCTACACCAATTAGTGAGAAGCTAATGATGATGATCATGAAACTTGAGATCAAGTTACTACGAACCTCGTAGGTCTTCGAGTGCAGTCCGCACGTGAATGCAGTATCTTTATTCGGAAGTCATCTTACTAGACCATGATGAACCTACAAACTATGAGAGCGATGATGAGCCGATTCGCGAAATGGCTTGAGACCATAAAATCGAGATATGATCCATGTATGAGAACAAAGTATGGACTTTGATTGACTTGCTCGATGATCGACAAGCCATGTTAAATAAATGGATCTTCAAGAGGAAGGCGGACGTTGATAGTAGTGTTACTATCTACAAAGCTCGACTTATGCATAAAGGTTTTTGACAAGTTCAAGTTGTCGACTACAATGAGATTTTCTCAAGCTGTAGCGATGCTTAAGTCTATCGAATCATGTTAGTAATTGCCACATCTTATGAAATCTAGCAAATGGATGTCAAAACTGCATTCCCTAATGGTTTTCTTAACGAAGAGTTGTATATGATGCAACCAAAAGGTTTTGTCAATCCTAAAGATACTAACAAAGTGTGCAAGCTCCAGCGATCCATCTATGGATTGGTGCAAGCATCTCGGAGTTGGAATATCGCTTTGATGAGTTGATCAAAGCATATGGTTTTATCTGAGACTTTTGGAGAAGCACGTATTTACAAGAAAGTGAGTGAGAGCACTCTGACATTTCGATAAGTATATGTGAATGACATATTGTTGATGGAAATAATTATTCTAAAGCATAAAGGAGAGTTTGAAAAAGTTCTTTAAAAGAAATACCTCGGTAAAACTACTTACATATTGAGCATCAAGATCTATTGAGATAGATCAAGGCGCTTGAAGTTTTTCAAAAGTACATACCTTGTCAAGATTTTGAAGTAGTTCCGTATGTATTTCCAAATCTCTTTCTCCCACGGACTAGATCCGGATGGAATTGAGCGTCTCTTGATGTGCTTGGTTCTCTTGTGAAATCTGGATTCCCGCTAAAGGCAATCGCTCGATATTGTCAAAAAGATTTTCTTGGACGATGCACTAGGTATGACACCTAGATGGGATATGAACTCCTTCATCGGACTCCTTCATTGGCGCTTCCGAAGCGTATGTATTCCCTTCAATGTAGATCCATACGGCGCTTTGCTGGCGCACCGCGCTCCCCGTTTAATGTAAACCGTATCCGGTTTGCGATTTAGAATTCGGATCGGTGTCAAAGCTTCATCACGTAACCATTTACAATGAGCTCTTTGTCACCTCCATATCGAAAATATCCTTAGTCCTTTTGGTATTCGGGATGTTCTTGACCGTTGTCGGTGATCCACTCTGGATTACTTTGGTACCTCCTGCTAGACTTATAGCAAGGCACATGTCAGGTACCGACATTGCATACATGATAGAGCCTATGGCTGAAGCATAGGGAACACTTTTCATTTTCTCTCTATCTTAGCGTGGTGGGGCTTTGAGTCTTACTCAACTTCACACCTTGCAATCTGAGGCAAGAACCCTTTCTTTGCTTGATCCATTTTGAACTTCTTCAAAACTTTGTCAAGGTATGTGCTTTGAAAGTCAATTAAGCGTCTTGATCTATCTCTATAGATCTTAATGCCCAATATGTGCGCTTCACGAGGTCTTTCATTGAAAAACATTTATTCAAGTATCCTTTATGCTATCCGAAATTCTATATCATTTCCAATCAATAATATGTCATCCACATATAATATTAGAAATGCTCTGAGCTCCACTCACTTTCTTGTAAATCTGGGCTTCTCCAAAAGTCTTATAAAACCAAATCTTTGATCACACTATCAAAGCGTTTATTCCAACTCGAGAGGCTTGCCAGTCCATAAATGGAGCGTTGAGCTTGCACACTTTGTTAGCTCCTTTGGATCGATAAAACCTTACGGTTGCATCATATACAACTCTTCTTCCGAAATCCATTCGGGAATCAGGTTTTACATCCATTTGCCAAATTTCATAATTATAAAATCGGCAATTGCTAACATGATTCAGACGGACTTAAGCATCGCTTCTGGTGAGAAGGTCTCATCGTAGTCAACCCCTTGAACTTTCGAAAACCTTTTGCAACAAGTCGAGCTTTGTAACGATAACATTACCGTCGTCGGTCTTCTTCTTGAAGATCCATTTATTCTCAATTGCTTGCCGACCATCGGCAAGTCACCAAAATCCATACTTTGTTCTCATACATGGATCCCATCTTAGATTTCATGGCTTCAAGCCATTTTTGGAATCTGGGCTCACCATCGCTTCTTCATAGTTTGTAGGTTCATCATGATCTAGTAGCATGACTTCCAGAATAGGATTACCGTACCACTTTGGTGCGGATCTTACTCTGTTCGACCTACATGGTTCTGTATTAACTTGATCTGAAGTTCTATGATCATTATCATCAACTTCCTCACTAGTTGGTTTTGGCGTCCGAAACCGGTTCTGTGATGTATTATTTTCCAACAAGGGGTAGATCGATTACCTCATCAAGTTCTACTTTCCTCCCACTCACTTCTTTGAGAAAACTCCTTCTCTAGAAAGGATCCATTCTTAACAACGAATGCCTTGCCTTGGATCTGTGATAGAAGGTGTACCCAACTGTCTCCTTTGGGTATCCTATGAAGACACATTTCTCCGATTTGGGTTCGAGCTTATCGGGTTGAAGCTTTTTCCATAAACATCGCAACCCCAAACTTTAGAAAGCGACAACTTTGGTTTCTTGCCAAACCATAGTTCATAAGTGTCGTCTCAGCAGTTCGGGTGCCCTATTTAACGTGAATGTGGCTCTCTAGAGCATAACCCCAAAGCGATAGCGGTAAATCTTAAGAGACATCATAGATCGCACCATATCAAGTAAATCGAATCGGCGTTCGGACACACCATTCTGTTGTGGTGTTAGGGTGGCGTGAGTTGTGAAACTATTCCACATTGTTTTAAGTGTAGACCAAACTCGTAACTCAAATATTCTCCACGATCGGATCGTAGAAACTTTATTTTCTTGTTACGATGATTTTCAACTTCACTCTGAAATTCTTTGAACTTTTCAAATGTTTGGACTTATGCTTCATTAAGTAGATATACCCATATCCTTAAATCATGTGAAGGTGAGAAAATAACGATATCAACGAGCCTCAACATTCATGGACCACATACATCTATGTATGATTTCCAACAAATCTTTGCTCTCTCCATAGTCAGGAGGCGGCGTTTTAGTCATCTTGCCCATGAGGCATGGTTACTAGTACCAAGTGATTCATAATCAAGTGGCTCCAAAGTCCATCGGTATGGAGTTTCTTCATGCCTTTATACGATATATTAGCGGCGGTGCCACAAATAAGTTGCACTATCATTATCAACTTTGCATCTTTTGGCTTCAACACTATGAATATGTATCACTACTATCGAGATTCATCAAAAATAGACCACTCTTGGTGCATGACCATAAAGATATTACTCATATAAATAGAACAACCATTATTCTCGATTTAAATGAATAACCGTCTGCATCAAACAAGATCCGGATATAATGTTCATGCTCAGCGGCACCAAATAACAATTATTTAGGTCTTATACTAATCCGAAGGTAGGCGTGAGGTATGTGCGACCCGGATCACATCGACTTTGGAACCATTTCCCAGCGCGTCGTCACCTCGTCCTTTGCCGTCTTAAGCAATCCGTAGTCCTGTTTGAGTTGCAAATATTAGCAGAGAACGTTATCAAATACCAGTGCTCTGCGAGCTCTAGTAAGGTACACATCAATAACATGTATATCACATATACCTTTGTTCACTTTGCCATCCTTCTTATCCGCCAAATACTTGGGGCAGTTCCGCTTCGATGACCATCCGCTTGCGGTAAAGCACTCAATTTCAGGGCTTAGGTCGGACTTGGGTTTCTTCTCTTGAGCGCAACTTGTTTCTTTCTTCTTGAATTCCTTCTTCTTCCCTTTGCCCTTTTCTTGAAACTAGTGGTCTTGTTAACCATCAACACTTGATGCTCCTTCTTGATTTCTACCTGACCTTTAGCATTGCGAAGAGCTCGGGAATCGTCTTATCCATCCCTTGCATATTATAGTTCATCACAAAGCTCTTGTAGCTTGGTGGAAGTGATTGGAGAATTCATCGATAGCGCTATCATCGGAAGAGTAACTCGGTTGAATCAAGTGATTACAATACCCGGACATCTTGAGTATGTGCTCCTGTGGAACTATTCTCCTCCATCTTGCGCTATAGAACTTATTGGAGACTTCATATCTCTCAATCCGGGCATTCTTACGGAATATCAACTTCAACTCTGGAACATCTCATATGCTCCATAGCGTTCAAAAGCGTCGTTGAAGTCCGGTTCTAAGTAAAGCATGGCACATTGAACTTCGAGTAGTCATCGACTTTGCTCGCGAGGCGTTCTTAACGTCGTTAGTTACCATCGGCGACTGGCACCGGCGGTGCTTCGGGGCGTAATTTTTACGTGCACAATGAGGATAATCCTCAAGTTCTGGAACCATCCGCGTAGTTGCTACCATCATCTTTCAACTTAGCTTTCTCAAGGGCATTAAAATTCAGCGGAACAACGGCATGGGCCATCTATCTACAAACAACATAGACAAGCAAGATACTATCGGTACTAAGTTCATGATAAATTTTAGTTCAATTAATCATATTACTTAGAACTCCCACTTAGGCGGACATCTCTCTAGTCATCTAAGTGATCACGTGATCAAATCAACTAAACCATAACCGATCATCACGTGAGATGGAGTAGTTTTCAATGGTGAACATCTTATGTTGATCATATCTACTATATGATTCACGCTCGACCTTCGGTCTCCGTGTTAGGCCATATCGCATATGCTAGGCTCGTCAAGTTTAACTGAATATTGCGTGTGCAAAAGGCTTGCACCGTTGTAGATGGACGTAGAGCTTATCACCCGATCATCACGTGGTGTGCAGGCACGACGAACTTTGGAGCGGTGCATACTCGGGGAGAACACTACTTGATAATTTTTAGTGAGAGATCATCTTAAAATGCTACCGTCGATCAAAGCAAGATAAGATGCATAAAGGATAAACATCACATGCAATCAATATAAGTGATATGATATGATCATCTTCTTGTGCTTGTGATCTCCATCTCGAAGCACCATCATGATCACCATCGTCACGAACGACACCTTGATCTCCATCGTAGCATCGTTGTCGTTTCGCCATCTTATTGCTTCTCGACTATCGCTACAGCAGTGATAAACTAAAGCAATTACGGCGTTTGCATTTCATACAATAAGCGACAACCATATGGCTCCTGCCGTTGCCGATAACCGGTTACAAAACATGATCATCTCATACAATAAAATATAGCATCATGTCTTGGCCATATCAATCACAACATGCCTGCAAAACAAGTTAGGCGTCCTCTACTTTGTTGTTGCAAGTTTTACGTGGCTCACGGGCTTTAAGCAGAACCAATCTCACCTGCATCAAAACCACAGCGATAGTTTTCAAGTTGATCTTGTTTTAACCTTCCAAGGACCGGTATCCAGTTCAACTAAAGTTGGGCCCACCACTAGTCACTTGTTCAAAGCGCGGTAAAACATCTCGCGTAAGCGTTGTAATGTCGGTGGGCCGCTTCATCCAACAATCCGGAACCAAAGTATGACATCTTTGTGCGGTGACTATGCCCACAACCATGTTCTACTCGTGCATATAACATCAAACCATAAAAACCTGAGGCTCATACCGCGATGGGGAGCGTAGTAATTTCAAAAAATTCCTCGCTGCGCAAGATCATGGTGATGCATAGCAATGAGAGGGAGAGTGTTGTCCGTACCCTCGTGAACCCGGCGAGCGTTGGCCTTAGCGTAGAGGAAGTAGTCGTCGTCCTCCGGTCCACCGATCCAAGCATTACTCGGCACCTCGAGTTCTTGACCGGCGTACAGCTCGATGGCGCACCCTCGATCTCAATCCGATAGAGGCTCGGGGAGTTCCGTCGACCTGACGGCGTGGTGGCGATCTTGATGTTCTCTGTCGCGGCCGCCTAAGCACGCTAGAATATGATCGAGGTGTAATATCATGGAGGGCACCGCACGGCTAAGGCGATCAATGATCAACTTGTGTGTCATAGGGTGCCCCTACCCGTATATAAAGGAGGGGGAGGAGGTGGCCGGCCTCAAGGGCGCCATGGGGAGAAACCTACTCAGTAGGTTTCCCCTTTCCTATCTTCTTTGGAGGGAAGGAGTACTAGTATTGGGAAGTAGTACTAGTAGTAGGAATGAGGAAGGGGGGAAGGAGAAAGGAAGGGGGCGGCCCCTCCCAGTCGGATTGGGCTTAGAGGTAGCCCTTATCACTGTTCCTTCTCTCTTCCTCCTACATGGAACTAATAAAGGCCTTATATGCCTCCAGGGGTTCAGTAAACCTCCGGACTCCAACTTCTAGGAACCTTTCCGGTGTCCAAATATATCCGTCCAATATATCAATCTTTATGTCTCGACCATTCAGGAGACTCCTCGTCATGTCATTGATCATATCAGGGACTCGAACAACCTTTGGTACATCAAAATACATAAACTCATAATATAGCATCGTACAGAGAAACCTTAGCGTACCGGACCTACGGTTCGAGAACAAGTGTAGACATGGTGAGACGTGTCTCCGTTGATAACCAATAGCGGGACTGGATGCCCATATTGGTTCTACATATTCTGAAGATCTTTATCGGTCGAGTAGCTTGACAACATCGTTGTTCCTTTGTCATCGATTATGTTACTTGCGAGATTCGATCGTCGGTATCCAATACCTAGTTCAATCTGGTTGCTGGCAACTCTCTTTTACTACATTCAAGTAATACATCATCTCACAACTAACTCATTAGTTGAAATGCTTGCAAGGCTTAAGTGATGTGTATTACGAGAGGGCTGAGATACCTCTCCGGCCGGTTGGAGTGACAAATCCTAATCTCGAAAATCGCCAACTCAACAAGTACCGGAGACACACAGTAGAGCACCTTTATAATCACCAGATTCACGTTGTGACGTTTTGGTAGCACACAAAGTGTTCCTCCCGTCAGCAGAGTTGCATAATCTCATAGTCATAGGAACATGTATAAGTCATGAAGGAAGCAATAGCAACATACTAAGCTTGATCGTGTGCTAAGCTAACGGAATGGGTCATGTCAATGGAGATCATTCAACTAATGATGTGACCTTGTTAATCAAATAACAACTCCTTGTTCATGGTTAGGAAACATAACCATCTTTGATTAACAAGCTAGTCAAATAGAGCATACTAGTGACACTCTGTTTGTCTATATATTCACACATGTATTATGTTTTAAGTTAATACAATTCTAGCATGAATAATAAACATTTATCATGATATGAGGAAATAAATAATAACTTTTATTATTGCCTCTAGGGCATATTTCCTTGATCTCCCACTTGCACTAAGTCAATAATCTAGATTACATAATGATTCTAACACCCATGGAGTCTTGGTGTTGATCATGTTTTGCTCGTGGAAGAGGCTTAGTCGCGGTGCGCAACATTGAGATCCGTATGTATCTTAAATCTCTATGTCTCCCACGGACTAGATCCGGATGGAATTAGGCGTCTCTTGATGTGCTTGGTTCTCTTGTGAAATCTGGATTCGCCGCTAAAGGCAATCGCTCGATATTGTCACAAAAGATTTTCATTGGACCCGATGCACTAGGTATGACACCTAGATGGGAATGAACTCCTTCATCGAGACTCCTTCATTGGCTGCTTCGAAGCACTATGTATTATGCTTCACATGTAGATCCCCCCGATGCTTTGCTTTAGGCACCAAGCGGCTCCACGTTTAATGTAAACCGTATCCGGTTTGCGATTTAGAATAAATGCGGATCGATGTCAAAGCTTGCATCAACGTAACCATTTACAATGAGCTCTTTGTCACCTCCATATCGAGAAACATATCCTTAGTCCTTTTGGTATTTAGGGATGTTCTTGACCGTTGTCAGTTGATCCACTCTGGATTACTTTGGTACCTCCTGCTAGACTTATAGCAAAGGCACACATCGGTCGGTACCGCATTGCATACATGATAGAGCCTATGGTGAAGCATAGGGAACACTTTTCATTTTCTCTCTATCTTCTGCGGTGGTGGGGCTTTGAGTCTTACTCAACTTCACACCTTACAATCTGAGGCAAGAACCCTTTCTTTGCTTGATCCATTTGAACTTCTTCAAAACTTTGTCAAGGTATGTGCTTTGTGAAAGTCAATTAAGCGTCTTGATCTATCTCTATAGATCTTAATGCCCAATATTAAGCTTCACGAGGTCTTTCATTGAAAACATTTATTCAAGTATCCCTTTATGCTATCCAGAAATTCTATATCATTTCCAATCAATAATATGTCATCCACATATAATATTAGAAATGCTCTGAGCTCCCACTCACTTTCTTGTAAATCTGAGGCTTCTCCAAAAGTCTTATAAAACCAAATCTTTGATCACACTATCAAAGCGTTTATTCCAACTCAGAGGCTTGCAATCCATAAATGGAGCGTTGAGCTTGCACACTTTGTTAGCTCCTTTGGATCGATAAAACCTTCGGTTGCATCATATACAATCTTCTTCGAAATCCATTAGGGAATGCAGGTTTTTACATCCATTTGCCAAATTTCATAATTATAAAATCGGAATTGCTAACATGATTCAACGGACTTAAGCATCGCTCGGGTGAGAAGGTCTCATCGTAGTCAACCCTTGAACTTTCGAAAACCTTTTGCAACAAGTCGAGCTTTGTAAAGATAACATTACGTCGCGTCGTCTTCTTCTTGAAGATCCATTTATTCTCAATTGCTTGCCGACCATCGGGCAAGTCGACCAAAGTCCATACTTTGTTCTCATACATGGATCCCATCTCGGTTTCATGGCTTCAAGCCATTTTGCGAATCTGGGCTCACCATCGCTTCTTCATAGTTTGTAGGTTCATCATGATCTAGTAGCATGACTTCGAATAGGATTACCGTACCACTCAGTGCGGATCTTACCTGTTCGACCTCGTGGTTACGTATTAACTTGATCGAAGTTCTATGATCATTATCATCAACTTCCTCACTAGTTGGTTTTGGCGTCCGAACGGTTCTGTGATGTATTATTTTCCAACAAGGGGTAAGTCAGTTACCTCATCAAGTTCTACTTTCCTCCCCTCACTTCTTTCGAAAACTCCTTCTCTAGAAAGGATCCATTCTTAACGAATGCCTTGCCTTGGATCTGTGATAGAAGGTGTACCACTGTCTCCTTTGGGTATCCTATGAAGACACATTTCTCCGATTTGGGTTCGAGCTTATCGGGTTGAAGCTTTTTCCATAAGCATCCAACCCCAAACTTTAAAACGACAACTTTGGTTTCTTGCCAAACCATAGTTCATAAGGTGTCATCTCAGCAGTTTCGGATTGCCCTATTTAGCGTGAATGTGGCTGTCTCTGAGCATAACCCCAAAGCGATAGCGGTAAATCTTAAGAGACATCATAGATCGCACCATATCAAGTAAAAATACGATTCGACGTTCGGACACACCATTCGTTGTGGTGTTAGGGTGGCGTGAGTTTGAAACTATTCACATTGTTTTAAGTGTAGACCAAACTCGTAACTCAAATATTCTCCACGATCGGATCGTAGAAACTTTATTTTCTTTTACGATGATTTTCAACTTCACTCTGAAATTCTTTGAACTTTTCAAATGTTTTGGACTTATGCTTCATTAAGTAGATATACCCATATCCTTAAATCATCTGTGAAGGTGAGAAAATAACGATATCATACGAGCCTCAACATTCATGGACCACATACATTGTATGTATGATTTCCAACAAATCTTGCTCTCTCCATAGTACGGGGCGTTTTAGTCATCTTGCCCATGAGGCATGGTTACATAAGTACCAAGTGATTCATAATCAAGTGGCTCCAAAAGTCCATCGATATGGAGTTTCTTCATCGCTTTATCGATATGACCCAAGGGCTGCCACAAATAAGTTGCACTATCATTATCAACTTTGCATCTTTTGGCTTCAACACTATGAATATGTGTATCACTACTATCAAGATTCATCAAAATAGACCACTCTTATGCTGACCATAAAATATTACTCATATAAATAGAACAACCATTATTCTCGTTTAAATGAATAACCGTCTGCATCAAACAAGATCCGGATATAATGTTCATGCTCAAGGCGGCACCAAATAACAATTATTTAGGTCTAATACTAATCCGAAGGTAGGGTAGAGGTAG